>VCCN01006248.1:98919-121424 GCA_006491835.1 Architeuthis dux
ATGCCATCGACCACCGTCTCCACCCACGATGCAATCTACCGCCGTCTCCACCTACCACCCACGATGCCATCGACCGCCGTCTCCACCCACCATGCCATCGACCGCCGTCTCCACCTCCCACCCACCAAGCCATCGACCGCCGTCTCCACCTACCACCGTCTTTCATAAATTCATGGAATATAAAAAGCGTTGAAACAAAAAATGAGCAAAATCCAGCGAAAGTTATAAAAGACAATTATTTTAGGACGTTAACAAAATTAAGACAAGAATGTTTAATGATATAAAACTAGGATTGAATTGACAGAACTCACTTCAGTAGTAATGGCTAGCGATCGGGCCTAGTCATTTAGCATAGTATGTCTGTGGGAAAAAAAACGGAAAAATATCTCCCAATTAAAAAAGAAATCCTGGATCCGCCCCAAAGTTTAACCATCTCCTCCTCACCCTATTGCCCATCCTTCCACAAAATGTTATCGAAGTTCATGGAGTACTTTTCTTGTGGACAGACAGACGGCAGGAAAGACAGACGGAAAGACGCCACCGAATAGATATACCTCCCCAACTTTGGTGGCAGAGGTAATAATGACGAAAACTTTTATACTTTTTGGAAAGGAAAACATTTATCTCCAAATGTCGCTTGATTTTAAGAGTTCAAAACATTTTTTAAAAAGAGTATAACCAATGTCTGATCTAACAGACTGTGTAGGAGAGAAGCGGCACTATCTATCTATCTATCTATCTATCTATCTATCTCTATCTATCTCCCTCTCTCCATATCTATCTATCTATCTCTATCTATCTATCCATCTTAGTATGTTCCTGATATTGTGGTATGTATTTTTCTTCTTCATCTTGTTATGCTTTTCATCGGAACGTTTTTCAATAAAAGAACCCTTATATTTGTCTACATTACTTCTGTTTGATTATGATTACTCAAATTAAAATAATTTTTTTATTAAGGCAGAACGTCACCTTTATCTACCTAGAGAGATCGATAATGGTTAGTTACACAGAAAATGGTCGACACAATTATTATTATTTACCGCTTGGCTTTCTCACCGTCGTTTTTTCATCGACGCTACCAGCAAATGGCATCGCCGCAAGTCACTCTATTAGAACTGCTTTTAAGATGGTCGTCATCTGCCCGGAAGTACTCAAGATTTCTGCTTAATGACATGATATGGCTGAAGTTTGTAACACTGCATCATGTAATATTCCTAGCCTAATTTGCTTACATTTAACCATAACAATGTCTTCCTAGCAACGTGCAGGTGTCAGTGGTGGTGTAAAGGACAAGGGCACGTCCATATCGATACAACAAAAGTTAAAAGTATTGGAACAAGAACCATAAGTTCAACGATGCGTCCACCATCCGTGTTAATAATAGCAGGAGGCGGCAGAGGAGTGGGAAGATGGGGATGTTTTACCCGAAGGTCTGGACCAAGTCGCATATCAATCCAAAATGATACGACTGAGAAAATTGATATTTAGCATTACTAGCTGTAGTAGTAGTAGGTGGAGGAGGATGTGGAGGGGGTGGAATAGGAAGATGAGGTTAGTTCACCCGAAGGTCTTGACTAATTTTTCTATCAATCCAAGTTTCATATCAATCCAACATTGAGAAACTGTATATTTAACACCGTAAATTGTCTTATAGAGAAATACACTCTGGTTGTGTGTTCGTGTGTTCGTTTACTACTAGAAAGAAAGAGGGTACACAGTACCGACGTTTTGGTGTGAATAGTAGTGAACAGGATATTAAGTCAAATTAACCAGATCAGTTTTTGAGCCCAGTGAGAGTGGTATCATATAGGTTAGGTTCACTGGGCCAGAATATGGGTGAAACAGCTGACCGAGGTCACGAGAGAAGTAAGGGTCGAAAGATAATGCGTTTGAACAATCAGCTTCGAGTATTTTCAGGGGTACACCATCTATGCAAATCCTGCGTCTGTTAGTTCGAGGCAAAAACCAGAAGGGTTAACATCTCTGCGGTCCACGCAGCACCCGTTAGGTGCGTAGGGAGAGTAGGAAGTAATTTCTAAGTGTAAAGAAACAGAATTCAACACTTCGATAGCTCTGTAAATCTGCTTCGCGTCGCTGCCGTTTGTATGTTTCAACAGAAATAAAGAGGACGCATCTTTCCTGGAAACGATTGGACTTTGTCATATTTCTATATGGCCACGTGGGAGAACTTTGTCCTACATGGACCAACTGTTTCATTTCCTTCTACATATTCTTCATTCCGCAGTCGATTATCCGGCATTGATCGAGACGTTTATCATCGAAAAGAAATGCACTTATACATGCTTGGAGACCCTGAAACGGATTCATTTATAGAATTGAATTGTATCATTTATTTTGATGGATTACATTTAATTCATAGCAGTATCATAATAGACATTTTATTTATTTATTTTGTTTTTCTTTTGACGGGTAGTTCTACTAATCTAGGCTGATTATGTTCACTTCGCAGTAATGCCATTGGGAGAAGCATGAATGTAATTCTCCCTCCCCTGATATGGGTAAATAATGGGGCAGTTTGAGCCCTTCAGCCCTTAAAATACAGCTTGGCAGTCGCCCTAGCTAGTCCCAAACCCGAAAAATACCTACATGCTACTGAAACTACAGCACTGTTATCGCGGCACTATGCACCACAAGGAATCTAAAAGAATAAACACCCAAAGCAGTTCTAGCATTAGGTTGTTACACCTAAAATGACGTTGTTTTATTGCATTTATAGAGAAATATAATTCGTTATTATTTGAGGTTTCCTTTCATTAAGATCATTGCATGGCGCCAGCAGATTATTATGGATTTGTATGCTAAAGAATTTAGAAAATATGCCAGACGGAAAAGGAAATTTAAGTAAATAAATGAATTCATCACAAATTGTATGCATATGCTAACATAGTACCCATAAAAGATGACGGGATTATTCATGCATGGATCAGTATTTCTGCTTAGAATCAGAGTTTATGTGCGCTCTGCCTAAGATCAAAGTTTCACTTTCCGGCCTTCTGTCTAGGATCAGAATGTAGTATCTATGCGCTCATTTAAAAGCTAATTGGTCATATTTTTCTTCTTACTTACTTACTGACTACTAATTATTACCTGTGTTCACGGGTATATTTGAATTTATACATTTTTTAAATTTTTCATCCAATTACGTCTTAAGTCTTAGTTTTATTATGTATTACAGAGAGAAAAACAAAGAAACGATCATCAAAATGTACACTGTTCATTATGCAGATAGATAATGCGCTTTTGCCTTTTGTCTCACTTCTTTTCCTCAAACAAGTCTTCTTTATTCTTGGTCTCTCTCCCTCTATAATATCTCTTCTCTCTATATATTTTTCCGTCTCTCCATCTCTTCTCCAAATTCCTCCACAGTGTTGTGTCCGTGTGATCGTGCAAGCCTTGGAGTGTTTATGTTCGATGCATAGCGATAGTCACAACAGACGGTGTGAGTTATCACAGCCGACCCCTCCCTCACTTCTCAAAGGATAGTATCAACATTTTAATAGCGGACTAACATACAGCGTAATCTACCAAAATATATGTCAGATTACTTATATTGATATACTTGCAAATACAAATCGCAATAAATCAAAGTAAAAATCTAAAGCAATCACAGTATATATATATATATATTTCTTCTTTCATCCTCCCTTGATTATCTTCTTCTTTCATTTCTATTCCCATTTCTATCCCTCCCACACCGCCTTTATTTGTCTTTTACATGACGTTTACTAAGCAATATATTTAATAAAAAGGCTCATACATGTAGAGAAAAAGGTACAGCATATAAAGAGAGTTTTAAAGAAAGATAGTACGAATAAAGATTTAAGTATAAAGAGGTTATTCTGTCACTTGTAGTTTTTATGTACTGAATGTGTTTTGTCTTGATACAGAGGCGGTTATAGTTGAACCGAAAGATATGGTTATAGTTCAACCTAGATATATTGCGACAAGACAAGACATCAGTGTGGGAAAAGGCAAATAATAGAAAGGAGCTAAACCGGCGTAGCAAAGAAGAGTTTCTCTCAGAAAGAATATTTTAGGGCAGATTTACGTGTCATTGATGTAAAAAGGGGAAACTATATTTAGTTTCGTATTTTATATCATCTGGGCTCGTTTTATCGTAGTGACAAAGCCGGACCGATATTCGAAACCATATTTTCGTATTAAGGACTATTTTTAGTAACCTGGCTGCTACATATGGTTCAATGGTGTGGTTTTCCTTAGCTTACTACGGCACAAGTGTAGGGCACCCAGTGAAGGACGAACTCACTTCTGTAGTAATGTGTTGCAAAGCTAGCTTGTTAACCGCTTTCCCACTGTATAGGGCCTCTTTTTGTATTCCTTTCAAATGTCTTACAACCCTGAAGCTGGGGGATCGTCATCATCATCGTCTTCATCATCCTTTTCATTATTATTTTGCACTCGTTGATTTTTCAGATTAGTAATATATAAAGGCTTTAAATGGAGATCATGTGATAGCAAGTCTCCTCTATACTCCCGCACTCAGTATGCTAGCTGATTTTAGCTATGTTGTCGTCTGGACTTTATTCTTACTCGATTTTCCAATGTATTATTATTAGTAGTAATATTATTGTAGTAGTAGTTGTGTTGTTGTTGTTGTTGTTGTTGTTGTTGTTGTTGGTACTACTACTACTACACTCATAGAGGATTCAGACCAATAGTAACTGATAGCTAAGCACTGGAGATGAAGTGACGGCAAGTCTCGTTAATACTTAAGCACTCTCCTTCGTATTGTATCTGTTTTCAATTGTGCAGTCTTCTGGGTGGTCTTCATTCTGAGTTGAAGTACTTCCAGCCTTTTCAAAAGACTTTTTGGAGTCGTTCCCAGTGCTCCAACCTTGTAGGGCACAACTGTACCTTTCATATTCCAAAATTATTTGTCCATTTTTTTTCACTTTCTTCCAATTTAACTTTGTGGTCTGCTGGAAGAGCAAAATCAACCATCTGACAAGTTTCCTTTCCCTAGTTCATGATAATTAGATCTGGTCTTCTGGCCTGAATTGGGCCATCCATTTGAATGAAATTTAAAAATGAATTTGAAGACGGATAAAAATGAGCTAAGATATTCCTTAACCTTTCAAGCAATCAGTTATTTTCTGACCATGTAGGTAATTGAGTCAGTAAGTCATACGGGAAAGATATAAAGTCTGAGTGTGGGATTAGATCAAACGATCATATTTATTCTGTTTCACCTTGATGAAAGGTTGATCCCTTTGACGAAAAACATACAGAAACTCTCGAGTGGTTAAGAAATGGATAGACTTTTGATTCATTCCAATATAATACTCGGGTGAAGTGGAATAAAAAGAATGAACGAAGCAGTGTATATATTGATGATGATGATGAGGAGGATGAGGATGATGATGATGATGATGATGATGATGATGGATATATTGAAAAAAGGACACGTTTGCATTTGTCTATAGTTGGTTTTGATATGCAATTTTTGTCAATGAGAAGGGAAAAAAGAAAGAATAAAATCGAATACAATATGCACTTATTGCCCTAAGCAGAAACCTATGTTCTGTTCCCATTGAAGAACAAACTTAAATGAGAAAAGAAGAGGAAATGACGTACAAAAATAGAACCGAACGAAACGAAACGGCAGAAAAGATGAAACGAACTCAACTGAATTTCTAAAAAACATTTTTTTTACAAACCGAATAAAATATTATTGAATCGATAATTTGGAGCGTGTGTTTCGTTTTTTGCAAATCTGTTTTATTGTTAAACTCCAATCAACTGATAGTATCAGTAGCATCCATCGTCTGATGATTTTGCCGCAGTTTATAGTGGGGATAGTGGGAGATGAAAGCATCCAGAGAGAATTGAGGGTAACCTGTTTTGGGATTTTCTTTTAACCCACAATAACGTAGGGTTAATTAATAAATAAATAAAAAACGAATCGAAACTGCTCTGTTGGACCGAAATCACTGAAATCTTAAGTTCATGCCTTTTAGCCTTGTGCGCTGGTGCACATTTTAAGTTTAATCGCTATTATAAAATTATCTGTATGCTTTTACTGCACAAAACATACTTGATTGCAACAAATTGAATATTAAAATGAGACTCGTTGAAAGATAATTATAGAAAGATGAAAGCATCCACAGAGAATTGAGTTTCTATGCATACTTGCCTGCAAACAAAAGATGACCCCCACTTTGTGCCACTTCCTCCGGAAATGACAACTGAATAGCGTGACCTCTTCATTGTACTTGATGTCTTTACGATGCCCTTCATAATATAAAGGTCTAGTATTGAATTCTTTTCTTTTGATAGTTGTATTATTTTTAATTTCTTTATTTGAAAGAATTATTTTCTTTATATAAACTGAAAGTTCTTAATAAGTGAGGCAACTGGACCTCGAAATAAATAAACAATTAGTTTCAGACAAAATAAATATCCAGATTTTGATCTTTATTTTCCAAATTAAGATTAGGATAAATAGAAGTCAAAATCTAATATAAAATGATTTGCAATATTTCATCTAATAAAAACAAATTGATAAAAATTTCTTACTAAAATCAAAACAAACACTGCCTTGCCGGCCTTAAGTTATGATATAAACAAATTTCAGATGGAGGTAAATAGTAGTAAAAAAATAATAAAAATGATTTACAATTCTCCATGTAATTAAAAATAAATAATAAAATAATTGTTTTTCTTATACGTCTAGTACACAAATCAAAACACAACTGACAGAAGGTATAGATTCGCACGCTTTTGTGTTACTTATAACTACATCATATACACTACATGTGCATGTATATACCTATTACCAATACATAGAACATATGTATTTAGCATTGATTTAAAAATATTAATGAGCAATTTGAAATGGGACCTATATTTCACATCTGGCCTTGACCTATTACCAGCTCTGGCCGGCCCCGGCTCTGTCTGAAATTATTTTGAAATCATGTCCTTATTTTTTGTCCGTCCGTTCATGGTTATGAATTTTATGTTTCACAACCGGAAGTTATCCAGGATCCACATCCGGTGTATAAAAGTTGAGCAATAAACTATGAAAATGAAAAATACTTTCAATGTCAGTGTTGTGGACGTTATAAAAAATTAAAATTTTAAAAGTTATTATTTATGAACGTAGTTCCGCCTTGTGTATTGGATTGATGCATTCCTTCTGATGTAGATGTTAGAGTCATGTCAAATCATGATTGAATACCTTTGGGGTCAAGGATTACATTTGTTTGTGTGTGTGTGTGTGTGTGTGTGTGTGTGTGTGTGTGTGTGTGTGTGGTAATGTTGACCGTTAGTAATTCGGCTCGTACCACGGGGGGTAGAGTTATTTTAGCTGTTCAACAAAAGAGGGTGAAGCATGGTTGAACAATATCCATATCGTGATATAATCCATAATCACGGATAATCCCATAAATTAATCATCGCCTGATTTCATGCCCCCCTCTAATCCCGGAAGTCCGGGTTGCTTTATGGACCCAGACTTTCTATTCGTTCGGCATCGAAACAACACAAACATGGAGACTTAATAAAGAAATCTTTGCCAAACTCCAAGACAACGTCACGAGTTGACTTTACTTTTCTAACCTAACAACAACAAGAACAACTGGGCGAAATTGACAAGAATTTAGATATTAATGAAGATGTATTATATTTAATTTATATACAATACAGAAGTTGCAGTAATCATTTTCAGTCCAATAGAAGTTGGAGTGGAGTTTGACCCTGCAGCAGCCAGTCTTGTTATTATTTATTTTTATTAGATGAAGCATTATTATTTTTTAATTCTTACTACTTTTTACCTTTTTGTGATGAAAACAACTAAAAATGAAGCTGACGGTAAAAACTAGTAAAACGTATTGTAGTAATATGACCCCTATAGATAGATAGATAGATAGATAGATAGATAGATAGATAGATAGATAGATAGATAGAATAAGTTTAAATTGCGTATATTCAAAATCATGCAGTGTGTATATGAAATGTGTTTGTTAGGCCAGGAATTAGGATGAGGGCTATATTGACAAATAGTAAGCAAAATGAATTGTTTTTAATTGGTTGAAATTGAAAAGTAAGGAATGTTATTAAAATGAAGGTTTTGTTGTGTTAAAATAACAAACAAAGAAATTACAGACTGAATCCTGATTATGAAATGCTTGTACAAAAATTTAGAATAACAAAAAGAATGTCGGCTGATCCGGTTAAAGAATTTACTGACGCAAACAAAAGTATAATGTAATGTCACGAAAAGATCACATGTTAAAAATGGGCATACCGATAAATAGGGGTGAAAACCCAAGGTGAGGGGGAGGGACCAGGTCTAGCTGTCCAAGGCTAGGACTTGTGTCCGCGGCCCCGCTCCACAGGCCAGTGTTTCTAGAGCTGCACAACTTTTTTGACGTGAAGTGTAAACATATGAGATACATGCAACTTACAGAGTTTACACATATGAGATACATGCAACTTACAGAGTTTAAACGAGAAACACAGTAGCAGCTAACTTTGTCTGTTTGTTGACATTGTTTGACAACTCAAAATTCAACAATATTCTGGATGAGAACATAGATTTTGTAGTAATCACGTTTCTTATAGTACAGATTCCCGGAGTTTCGCTACGAATAAAGTCAAATAAAATGAACATAATATTTTAAATCGGACTTTGTTTTTCTCAAGGAACCAGTGAACTTTCATGTCAGTTTCTTTCAGCAAAAACCACGGCACACGAACGAAGAATGAACATCAAACGATATCCGACCAGTTCCAACTATACACACCAGTACAACACACGATTTGTTTGCGTATATGGGGTTTGATGATACCCCATAACGTAACAACAGAAATAGAAGTATTGCTATTAGGGAAGCTGGCAAAATGAAGGCTGGCGTAACTCTACCATGACACACGGTGGCCAAGCGGTTAGCAGCATAACACAATGGAATTGGTGAAACGAGTTCAAACAAGATAATATGCATTCACTAATGCCCTTGGGACAATCATGAATCCCTCTCTTCTCCTCCATCTATGGATGCAGTGAGTGACGCCGCTTCGGGTATTTGTCGCCTTTAAGAAAAATGTGACATCGCAAAACCGTCAACATTCCGTTTTCAAATGAGTCTGGCTGGTTGGTTGACTGGCTGTTTGGCTATCTATGTATATGTTGCGCATACAGGCCGCACCAATGGAGCTAGAGGGCTGAACATTTAAACATTTACTCTTTAAGATGTCTAGAAAAAACGATTTATTTTGCCATTTGAAAATCCCTCCACCGAAAATAGATTTTAGTGGGGGGCGGGGGGGGTTCAATTTACAATGTAGGTTTATGCTAAAACAGTCTATTTTTGTGTTCGGCAGCGGTCACGCTTGTTTTGTTTCAGTGATCACGTCCAATATGGCATGCTGCCAAAAGACATTGATCACGTGACGGTTTCTATTGAGTGACTAACCAGACCTGTTTAATTCATTCAACTGTGACTTTGAAACTAGCGCCATTTTGGCAACTTGTCTTAACGGTGTTTAAATCTCTAAAGCTTCCGGTATGAAAGTGTTGTCGTGGGGGGTCGCAAATAGCCCAAAGTCGTGGCAACGGTCGAAAAGTAAACATTCCCCTGTGAAATAACGTCCGGCATTTTTGAAGAAAGAAACTTTATAACAAAGTAGATTCGGGAAAAAAATGAAAATTCTGTTACTCGTCTATCCATTCCTATCGTATCTGCTATACTAATAGCATCAGTAGCAGCCATCACCTGATGATTTACTCTATCAAAGAGAAATAAGGATTTTTAGCCTGGACGGCTTACGGTTTGGGCACTTTTATAGCGAGGGAGTGAATTTTTAACCTGTTTTTGAATTTTCTTTTACACTACTAGAACATAAGGTTAATAATAAATAAAACCGAATCTACTGCAAAGGAATCGAAATCCCTGAAATCTTAAGTTCATGCCTTTTAGCCTTTTGTGCTGGTGCAAGTTTTAACTTTAATTGCTATTATAAAATTATCTGTATGCTTTTACCGCATAAAACTTATTTGATTGCAACAAATTGAATATTTAAATGAGACTCGTCGAAAGATAATTATAAAAAATGAAAGCATTAACAAAGAATTGAGACTTTTGTGCTGGTGCAAGTTTTAACTTGTCTGCAAACAAAAGATGACCCTTATCTTGTGTCACTTCCTCCGGAAATGACAACTGAATTGTACTTGATGCCCTTACGATGCCCTTTATAATATAAAGTTCCAGTATTGAATTCATTTGTGTTGATAATTGTATTAATTTAAATTTCTTTATTTGAAAAAATTATTTTCTTTATGTAAACTGAACGTTCTTAATAAGTGAGGCAACTGGACCTCGAAATAAATAAACAATTAGTTTGATTTTTATTTTCCAAATTAAGATGAAGGTAAATAGAAGTCAACATCTAATATAAAATGATTTACGATATTTTATCTAATAAAACCAAATTGATAAAAATGTCTGACTAAAATCAAAACAAACACTGCCTTGCTGGCCTAAGCTAGGATATAAAGCAAATTCAGATGGAGGTAAATAGTAAAAAAAATAACAAAAATGATTTACTATTCTTCATGTAATAACAGATAAATAATAAAATAATTGTTTTTCTTATACTTCTAGTAGATAAAACAAAACACAACTGACAAAAGATATAGATTCGCACACTTTTTTAGTCAGTACACAACATTAATCCACAAATTTCCGTACCGTTTTAAACCGCACTGTTAAATGTCTTATTATAATGTAATGTATTTTTTCAGCTTATATTTAGTTACATTAATTTGTGCAGCAATACATTAACCGTACCACTGTTGTGAAATACGCACGTGCACGTGTTTGAATTTTCAAACAAAAGAAAAATCCGTTAGTCTAAACGGGAATATGAAATGCGCACGTTTGTGTTGAAACGTTCAAACATGGCCGTCAGTTTAAGCGGGGATTAGTTGTGGCAGTGGTTGGCCAATCACAGATTCCCTTACACAATAATATGGTTCGCTTAGCCAATCAACAGGAAGCTTCAGAATAGCGCTCCATTCTCATTGGTCGACTGTTCAGACCAAGAATCCTGGAGCTGGGTAGCAGCAGGAGGGAGATTCGCATTCTAACAGCAGTTAGCGACATTATCTAGGAAGGATCACAAATAGACTAGGAACCAGTCCAACGAGTTATTGTCCAACGATGAATAGCAAGTATGGATTTAGATACGAGATGTTTTTCTCAACCATGTTCAAATTTCCGTTTAGCGTTCCTGCTCTTCTCTCACATTTGAACTCTTCATTTCCCTCTCAGATCATTTGTCCTGCTTTTTCGTACGTGTTTTTCGACTTTCCACGAAGTCGTTCCAATGCACAGCGACTTTTCCTCAGAGCTGCACTGCATCTGAACCTGCACTAATCAAAACTGCACCATTCAAGGTATTCCTGTATATTATTTTTACAAACCGAATAAAATATTTCTAAATCGATAATTCGAGCGTGTGTTTCGTTTTTGCAATTGTATTGTTTTGTTATATAGTATCTCATTACATATATTAATAGATCTACATGATTAGAAAGGAAAATACTTTTGATACAACCCAATTAGAAGGATGAGAATACACAAGGAATACGTGAAGGACAAATCGCGTTGGGCACACACTGCTTCTCGTACGATTTCCGAAGTTAAGCAACGCCTACCTTGGTCACTACCTTTACGGGTGACCGTCTGGGAATACCAGGTTCCGCAAGCATTTCTTCTTTTTATTCTTAATGGCCTGGCTGCGAGAGACCAAGGAAGAAGGAAGGGGAATAATAATAGAAATAGAAAGAAGAGAAGAAGAAATGAGAAAAAAAGGAGAAAGATAGGAAGAACAAGTCTGGTTAGTCAAACAATAGAAGCCGTCACGTGACCAACGTCTTTTGGCAGCATGCCGTGTTGGATCTGATCAATTAAAACTTTGAAAATGGGGTGATCAATGAATAGGTTACTACTATCGAATTTTGTTGGATCACTAAAAAGTCCAATTAAAAAAAACAAGCATGTACACAAATTAAGGGACCAATTTAACTTAAACGTACATTGTAAGCTCCCACTAGAAAGGTTTTGGCGCAGTTCATAGAATAATAACCTAATGTGTTTACTTTACAGAGACTGAAGACTGAACAATTGCATCTGGATAGACCAACAAATCAACCAACAAACAAATCCTGATTGATTTTTTTCTCCCTGGAAAATTCATTAATTGATCACGCGCAACAAGGCATGCTGCCAAAATACATTGGTCACGTGACGGTTTCTATTGAGTGACTAACCAGACTTTGAATCGAGCGCCATTTTGGCAACTTGTCTTAACGGTGTTTAAATCTCTAAAATTTTCATTAAGAGAATCAATCTCCGCCCTGATTACATTGTCACACTTCCTTCATGTAGGTGTTGTCGTGGAAACGGTCGAAAAGTAAACATTCCCCTGTGATATAACGTCCGGGAGTTTGGAAGAAAGGAACTTTATAATCAAGTCGATTCGGGAAAAAATGAAAACTCTTTCTGTTACTCCCCTATCCCTTCCAATCGTATCTGCTACACTAATAGTATCAGTAACATCCATCGCCTGATGATGTACACGCGCCAGGGACGTACACGTATACACATTATGTGTGACAGAATTGAATGGTTGTCGCACTCTATCAAAAGGAGTAAGGATGTTTAGCCAGGACGGCATTAAGTTTGTGGTGCAATTTATAGTGAGCGGAGGGGGGGGGGTTAAATCTGTTTGGGATTTTCTTTTACCCTACTAGAACGTAGGGTTAATAAATAAAAAACGAATCGAATCTGCTCTTTGGATGAAATCACTGAAATCTCAAGTTCATGCCTTTCAGCCTTTTGTGCTGGTGCATATCTTAACTTTAATCGCTATTATAAAATGATTATCTGAATGCTTTTACCCCATAAAACTTATTTGATTGCAACAAATTGAATATTCAAATGAGACTCGTTGAAAGATAATTATAAAAAATGAAAGAATCAACAAAGAATTGAGTTTTTATGCTTTCTTGCCTGCAAACAAAAGATGACCCCCACTTTGTGCCACTTCCTCCGGAAATGACAACTGAATAGCGTAACCTCTTCATTGTACTTGATGCCCTTACGATGCCCTTCATAATATAAAGGTCTTGTATTGAATTCTTTTATTTTGATAGTTGTATTATTTTTAATTTCTTTATTTGAAAGAATTATTTTCTTTATATAAACTGAAAGTTCTTAATTAGTGAAGCAACTGGACCTCGAAATAAATAAACAATTAGTCTCAGACAAAATAAATATCCAGATTTTGATATTTATTTTCCAAATTAAGATGAGGGTAAATAGAAGTCAACATCTAATATAAAATGATTTACGATATTTTATCTAATAAAAAATAAATAATAAAATAATAGCTTTGTTACTAAAACAAAAACAAAAGAGGGTGAAGCATGGTTGAACAATCTCTATATCGTGATAAAAAACCATAATCACGGATAATCCCATAAATTAATCATCGCCTGATTTCATGCCCCCCACTCCAATCCCGGAAGTCCAGGTCGCTTTATGGACCCAGACTCTCTATTCGTTCGGCATCGAAACAACACAAACATGGAGTCTTAATAAAGAAATCTTTGCCAAACTCCAATACAACGTCACGAGTTGACTTTACTTTTCTAACCTAACAACAACAAGAACAACTGGGCGAAATTGACAAGAATTTAGATATTAATGAAAATGTATCATATTTAATATATATACAATACAAAAGTTGCAGTAATCATCTTCAATCGGAATAGAAGTTGGAGTGGAGTTTGACCCTGCAGCAGCCAGGCTTGTTATTATTTATTTTTATTAGATGAAGCATTATTATTTTTTAATTCTTACTACTTTTGACCTTTTTGTGATGAAAACAACTAAAAATGAAGCCGAAGGTAAAAACTAGTAAAACGTATTGTAGCAATATGACCCCTATAGATAGATAGATAGATAGATAGAATAAGTTTAAATGCGTATATTCAAAATCATGCAGTCACTTACAAACACCAGTTCAACTGCACGTCTTATTAATTTAAAAATATTATTTATAACTTATTAATCATTCATTGATATTTATATTTATTTATTAATATAATAATATTGAATATTTATCATGGTTACATCGGATAATAGCATTTAATCCAAATTCTGTTTTACTCGCATTGTCTTATTTCTTTTTATTTGTGCACCGTTTTTAATATCGAGTAAGCGATGGTGTGAAACCATTTATAATCAAGACCACCTTCCTTACATTGTGCCGAAAGAGCTTTTACTGTATGTTGCTTTTTACAGACACGGACATATTTTTGCCCTTGTGTGTATCCGTAGACGATTTCGACAATGCTTAAAAGTTATGAGGACACAAAACAAAAGAAAGCAAAAAAATATTCACGAAACAATCACCTGCATTACAGTATTAAAACTTCAACGTTAACTTTCACTTTAGTTGAAGAAATAGAAAAAAAGGTTTTTGCGTCAGGAATTTTGGGGGCTTTTAATCCACTAGGGCAGTGCCCGTTCTAAAAGAGCATGTTTGGCTACAGTAGTCGAATCGTCATTAAATGAATTCAGTATTTATGTTTTTTTAACAAAATGGAGGGAGTCCTTTTTGTTCTGTAGCCTATGTTATCCGTTGAGTTGTGTTATATTTGCATGAATATTTTTAAAATATTTAGTTCCATGGTTTAGATGTGCGTAGATTTGCAATGGGTATTGATCAAGACCCATACTTTTCTATATGATTTTGACAATCATATAGAAAAGTATGGGTCTTGATCAATACCCACGCTTCGTTTCACTCGCTTGGATAAAAAAAATAAAAATAATAAGTGAAAAAGCTAAAAAAAAAACGGAATGAAAGATACGAATTGAAAAGAAAAGTCGAGCTAGTCGACATTTGACTGGTTTCAGAGATTTTGTTTACACGCCTTGTGTTTGTTTGAACGAGGAATGTTTTTGAGATTTATTGAGAACTTTAGGAGATATCGTGTGGACAACCAGACAAACATGAGTGAATATATATACATCTTCCAATTCCTTTGGCAGAGGTAAAAAGTAAGAGAAAAGTCTTAAAAAAATGAGTGAAAAGAATGGAAGACAAAATCCGAATTAATCGACATTTCACTGGTTTCTGAGATTTTGTTTTTCTGGCGTCAAAACTGTGATTTTGTTTAGATTTCGCGAGTTTGTTTGGTTTTTGTTTGGTTTGTTTTTCTATTTGGAGGCCAACGAGAAAATACAAATTTCCACCTCACAATCACGTTAAGATTTTTTAAAATTATTTTCTTTGTTGATTTCAAAAACATTATTGGAAAAAGTCGATTTAAATAAAATGACCTTGTAAACTGAGTGCAAGTGGCGTAACGGTTAACGGTGCTGACTATGACATCGGCGATTCAAGTTCACTTTGCCTCAATGCCCTTCGGAAAGGTACGAGCCCTCTCTCCCACCTCCTTCTTCTGTCTTGGTATTCTTCTCTATTTGACTCTACTTCTGCAATTGTAACCTTTTACATTGTCCTGGTTCTGAAAGAAAAAAAAGAACATAATGTTGCTCATGGCTAAATACTGGTTAAAGCAAGTCTATTCCAAATGTTTCAGAATTTGCACTTTTAGCAAATTGTCATTGAATACCATGGATCGATGTTCGATTGTAAACAAATTATTAATGGAATCATGGGTATTAGTAAAGTGACTTTTATCAGTATATGTGAAGATAATGTGTTTTGAATCAAATATACTTGAAATTATAAATGTATGAAATACCACTTCACATTTTAAATGATTTCTTTTTTTCTATTTTAGTTTGTTGTTTCTTTTCTTTAACCCAATTGTATCTCGTTGAAAATGGCACATTCCCTGTTTTGTTTTTTTGTTTTAAAAATATCAAATTTAAGAAAATTAGCTAAGTAAAATAGACGCCACAACACCTATATGTACCCATGATAGGAGGGGAGGGTAGAGGGTTAACAAGCCATTCTCAAAAATATATCAGAACTCGCACATGTGACGATAAGCGAAAGTCGAAGAAATCCGGTCTTCCACACCGCCAGATAAATATATATGCCCCCCCCCGAAAGCGAGTAAGTTGTTATTTTCTAAAAGTATTTGTGGTTTTCCCACTAATACGTTTATTGTTTATTTTCTCTAACTCAATTGTAATTCATTGTTCTTTACTCAGCTTTATTTCGTCTTGTGCCAAAACGAAAATATATTTTCAGTCAAATTTAAAATTAACGTTAACCTTAGCCAGAGGAAACTGGTATTATGATTAGTGCAAAGAAGATGAATAGCGACAGATGACCATCAACTGTCTGAAAATAAACGAAACGAAACCAAACATAACAAATATCTCATTTAACAAAATAAGCCAATAACTTCAGACAAAACAAACAAACGAAATAAATATTAAGATTGAAAGAGAGAAAACAAGACAGAAAATATAAAACAACCATTTCGAAACAAACAACGCCTTTGCCAATAACAAGAGAAATAACGACAAACAATCTTGACAGGAGAATTGAAGAGAATCTTGTGATTTGAATAAGTTATGCATAATTGTCAATGTGCTTTGTAATGACTTGAATAACTTCTGAAATATTTGCATTATCTTTTTTTTTGTTACTTAACCAACTTCTTTATTCAAGTGACCATATTATTTACGGTACTTCAGAAATACTCTGCTCAAGCAATCCTTAATAAAGGCCACTTTATCTCGTTCCATAAACTTTGCCCCTCAAAAAGAAATTGCTAACCCTAACCCTTGCCAGGCTGCAGTTTCGCACCTCAGTTCTAAAGTTAGTGACATCACCATAATAATGGGGATAGATGTGTAGTAGGATAGCTGTGTGCACCAAATAGAGCTGACAATTAAAAATATAGCGAATTCCTAATTAAACTATATTTACAAAAGTGGTTGAATAATTATTTGCTTCACTGTACAGTGTGTTTCATAAAGGATGGAATCCTAGGGATAAGAAGGTAGAATTTACGTAAATATTAGTCATGTTGCAAAGACAACAGAAGATAGCAGTTGAAATAAGTTCATAATGACTAACCCTATTCGAGTATCCATTCCTTTGTGTTGTGTTAGCGATGTCGTTTTCCAATGTAATGAAACGTGTATGTAATGAAACGGGTATGAACATGCACCCCGGTTAAAGGGAATCACTTCAAACATCTATTATAAAGTTGAAATATATGTGTAATTAGCATCGTTTTGTGATTTGTGTCTTTAAGAAGTAGTTTTTAGATTTAGAACAGTTTAAAGACAAGATGTCAAAAAGACGATTGCATACCTTTTGAAAGACACTGTATGTTATTTTCTGGGATAAGTTTTAATGGAACGACTTTAAGTTTGTCTTCCTTGACGGATTTCCCAGTGATTGATGTTTTCATGTTTGAAATGGTTGATGCGTCAGGTCGGCTCCAACCTGATGCATCATTTGGATCGGTGATCGGCGTCGTGCCAGGCCGCGCAAGGGAGCAAATACCACGAGTTACCTCCCTTGCCACAAACCCATAAAACGGAAGTGAGTCCCCGGTCATGCGCCAGGCAAACCGGGGAAAATAAAGAAGATCGCCCAGAAGCGAGACGACAATAGTTCTCTCGCTGACGGCGATCAGTAAACAACACATTTGTCTATGTCCTTTGTTCCTTTGCTTCATCTTTCCCTTTCAGTGAGACTCCCACAAGCTGGGAGACACTACACTTATATACTAGAGAAGTTATGAAAGGTCTAACGTTAACAAGGATTTGATGTGTATGTGTGTGTGCGCGCGCACGTGCGTGTATAGCACAAAACTGATATTTGCTTCGTGTTGCTTGTATTGGTCTAGGCTGAGCAATGGGAGCAACACTTTGATCCTAGGCAGAGCACACAGATATTCTGATAACGGGCAGAATTGCCGATCCATACGTAAATAATACCGTCACTTTCACGGCTAATTTGCTAGTTATAGATACGTACATGTAAATAGATGTATATGGGAATTGTAATGTTTATATAAATATATATATATCAATAAACATGCCGAGGCAAGCTCCCAGTAACCCCCATTCCGTTTCCGGTGCCAGAAAGCGGGAACCGGAAGTGGGAACGGGGAAGGCTCACTTCTTACCAGGCTAATCAACCCTATCACACGTGTTATCTTGTTCTGTCTTCTTTTCTTAACACGCTTAAGCAGATTACGAATCGAAACGCATTCTAATTTCACACAGCTACCACAAGAAGAACAACAAGAACACAACAGGAATATGTAACGTTATTTTAATACGACGCAATCCTTGTAAAATATATTGCACTCCGGGATTCTAAAGATCTATTGACATTTAAATTGATTTAATGTTAGTTAACGCTGAATATCGACAAACTTCAACCAATATTAACTGTTCTTTATTATACTTGTAAAATCTGTCCCTGTCACATGAATATACGTTCTGACATATGTGCACTCTATTAAAAATGTAAATTCCAGAGAGTGAACTTCGCAATGCAGCGGGGTTACGTGTCTTCTACGCCTGCCTGCGAAAATAGTATCCATAACTAGTGTCATCATTTTCCGACAGGGGGCGCACTTAAGAATATAATATATCACATGAACAAGACAAACGAGAAACACAATCGAGGAATGGTTTCACCAGACTCTTGAATAGAATTTTTAAGCTTGGAAACTAATGTCTCATTCATATGAGATTACTAAGAGTCTGACTCAGAAAGGTAAAAACCCTTATATCAGTACTAATCCCGTACCGTAATGACCAGCATGATTATCAGCAGCATTCTTGTTATAATATACACCCACGAGAGGGTTATTTCGAGGTCAACACCTGTGCGGAAATGGACGTGACCCGGTCATCTTAGCATATGCGTAGGTGTCCAAAAAGACAGGATGTGGGGACCGGGAATGACACAGCGTAAGCGTTCAAACCTGATAAAGGAACTCAGGAGAGCAGACCCGAACAGAAAACACAGAGGACTCAGCAGAGAAGCAGATCGGCTAAGCCAGGCTGGAAGTCACGAGACCGCTGTCCCTGTTGTGGACAGAATGGCGGTTCTCCTCATCTCTCTCCCACTCTTCATCCACCGACCGACAAAACTGTATGCTATGAAATAAAAAATATGTCACATATTTTTACAACCAATCTTCGAGCCCTTCTTTCCTTTCTCGCCAAGTCCAGGACATTCACCCCACTATACAACATTCTCACCGCCTTCTAATTCATCAGTGGTAATAGTATTGATAATGCTAGTCTAATATTTAGTTAACACGGTTCTATCTGGTTGTTAGAGATGAACTGCTGTTTTTGGAATAGTACGATGCAAGATGATATAAAAAAGAAAAGTTATTATTTAATCAAAATGACACATTTAGTGCAATAACCCTTTTCCAACGATCTTCTAATGATAATATGCCATCTCTATAAAATGATTTAGGTTTCGTGGTCACAAATTCAGTAAAAACACGAATTATGACTTCCCTATCATTCACCTTTTTATTACAGATTTGTACGAAAAATGTCGGGTGGAGAATTCTGTAAGACTTAATATTTCAATTCTCTAAGCTTAGACACAGATCTGGGGTGTAACATTGTCATGGAGCATTTCATCCAATTCATGTCCAAGCTACGAGAATGTCATTTTAAAAGTTTTCATACAGAGATAGGTGGTGATTCATCAAAGAATTTAGGGTTAGGGTTATTCATTGATTAGATAGATTTGTACTGGTAATAAATACTGTATTTGCTTCGCTTCCCGTTGCTTCCCTTAGCTTCTAGTATTTTACCACGACCCAGCATTTCAACTTATCTCCTGAGCAGTAAGTCTTGTATATCATTTTAGTTGTGTTCCAGATCAGTCAATTTGTCGGATTTGTTTAGCTTTTCCCGAACAAGAGGGTAATGCTGTCAAAAGATTAAAATAAGAAAAAAATAACAATATAGGGCATAGCATTTGGAGGCTTTTCCATTAGTCTAAATCAAAGGTTTTATAACCAGTGGAAAATGATATGTTAAGTTTATTTCGTCAGTGAATAATCCCGTCATTTCTGATGGGTACTGTGGTAGTTTAAATACAAATACTTGGATATGGCACGTCGCGTAGATTCATTGCTGGTAAGTTAAACTCTCTAGATCATTCACTGAAGTGGCGAGTTCGATTCTTACGGATTGTCTGGCTTTTGTGACAGTTTGATAGACTAATCTAAACCCTTACTCTTCTGTGGGGATTTTTATTTTTCGTCCACATTCTTCATTCTTATAAGGTCCTTTTCTTATGTAATGAATATTTCTTAGGTATCAGGCAAACATTTCGACCTCTAATACTTATGTAAAAGCCTCACTGTTTTGCCTCAAGATTTAGTGTTATAACTCGATTAATATACGAGCAAATAGTGTCAAAATACATTACCTACTGTTCAGTCATTTATGAGTTTGATTTTACACTCAACAGAGAAAAGTCAGTCAGTGACTGTTATTACATCAGAGTGGTGAATTCCACCATTAAACAATGGCACTTCGTGTTTCATCCCCACTTATTATTGGCGTTTCACACGAACAAAACTCAATGGAAATGTTGCTTAGGAGAATTACAACGCCATAATTAAGATGGCTGCCGGTTTGTGGTGTGTATAAAGACGGGCAAATGATTCACCAAAACGAAATGAAAACAGTCGTTAAATCATTGGTGCTAAATATGGGATATATTTCGGTTTTATAAGGATACAACCGTTTGTGAATGGACCATCATATTATATATACAGGGTGGTTCAAAAGTGACCAGACATTTTCCTTTTCATTTTTATTTTCAGATTTGTATCCAATCTCCTTGAAATTGATATCAATCGATAGCTCAAGTTCTTAGAAAGTTTCTCCTCTATCACCATTATAAAAAGGAAGGAAGTACCAAATCGCAGATTAGCAAGGGTTGATGTTAGCCTATTTTTGTGAGGCTACATCAAGAACAAACATTTTGAAACGAGATCAATACATACTATATTAAATATTGCATATGTATTGTAATATTTTTGTCTATACAATATTACAACTGTATTATATATGTTTACCTGGACCTGACTAAAGTGGACAGACACTTCAAATAGAAATGTCTATTAAACAAAACAAAATATTCAACGATCTGACCAACTTAAATGTATCATGTTATGCAACTTTGCTAATACTAGGTTTTAAACATTTTTACTTTTTCAGGCATCAAATTCATCAGATCTATTTTCTCTTCAGGTTGCATTTGAGTAAAGCAAAGTAAATCTCCTTTCGTAGGAGTTTTGGTGACATTTTCCTTATATCACGTTCCATAATGGCGCCCCATTAAGAGGGAGTTAAGATTATGATTTGCAGAGGCTGTGAAGTCATAAGCAAGATTAACAAACACACTTTTATTGATATATCGCTTGGCATCCTTTGTTCGTTGTTTTTGTTGATATATACATTTGGTTCCTTTAAGCCTCCCCTACATGTAAGTACAAACTGTATTATTTGATTTGAAAATGTTTTCCGTTTTGTCGAGTTTCGTCTTCTTTCTTGAGTTTCTATATACTTTAAATTGTATTATTCAAAACGTTTTTATGGCCATCTGAGCAAAGAGTTATGGTCATTCTATGTTAGATAAAAAAAAGAAGTGTGTTTAGCTTTGATTTGCCATAAATTGTTCGCATTAAAAGTTGTCAGCAGAATTGCTTGACGCAGTTAAGAAAAGGTTAAATAAATAAGCGGTCTCTTTTTTCGAGGCGCGGAATAAGCTGAACATTTTGATTCTTTCAGACTTCTGTGTTTGTGGGGTTTGTGTGTGTGTGTGTATGTGAGTGTCTTTTCTCCTGTGACATAGTGAATGTCGAGTAAACTGCTTATACTGATTACTGCTAGTTAAGTTATTGTTGATCGACGATGTAGCAATAGTTTCTGTCGCTTTCTTTAGTTTAGTGTGCTGGTTACAACAATTGAAAAATACACAGACAAAAAACAGTTCTGTCAAAGAATCAAAATGGTTAACTTATTTTGCGCCACCCTGTACATTAAGCAAAAGAAAAGATCAGCGTTGACTTTTGATTTCCCGTAAAATGTTCACATCAAAAGTTGTCAACAGAATGTCATGACGTGCTTATCAGTTCTTCTAAATCGAGGAAAATCTCTTTGTAATTGTTGAGTAACGATAAATAATACATAAATACAGAAGCGCGTTTGACATTTCCTTTTACTTGGACAGATTTATTTGCATAATAAAGAATAAGGAAAGGTCTGTACGCAGACGTTGTTGTCCAAACAGTCAAGGCACAGAGGATATTTGCATCCAAAAATGGTAAGAGAGAGGTTTTTAAATGATTTTGTGTCCATTGCTGTGAAAAAGAAAGTTTAACTTCAAATTGTATAGGACATCTTTCTTTTCAACATTTACAACTGTATTCAGTTATAATAGTTAATATATAT
>VCCN01006248.1:131682-144085 GCA_006491835.1 Architeuthis dux
AGCAAATGCAGATCCACACACACTACAAGAGTAAGGTTTCTCACCTGTGTGCTGTTGCATGTGTTTCTTCAAACTTGCATTCTGTGAAAATGCTGATCCACAAACTTGACAAGAGAAGGGTTTCTCTCCAGTGTGTGTTCGCATGTGTATCTTCAAATTCGAATTACATGAAAATGCTGAACCACAAACTTGGCAAGAGTAAGGTTTCTCTCCAGTGTGTGTTCGCATGTGTGTCTTCAAACCTGAATTCTGTGAAAATGCTGATCCACACACTTGACAAGAGAAGGGTTTCTCTCCAGTGTGTGTTCGCAGGTGTTTTGTCAAATTTGAATTCTGTGAAAATACAGATCCACAAATTTGACAAGAGTAAAGTTTCTCTCCAGTGTGTGTTCGCATGTGTGTCTTCAAACTTGAATTCTTTGATCCACAAACTTGAGAATAGAAGGGTTTCTCTCCAGTGTGTGTTTGCATGCTACTTTAAATAGGCTGATCCACACACTTTGCTCAAAAAAGGTTTATCCCAACTTTCAAATGTGAATTCATTGAAAATACTGATCTATAGATGTTTTTTTGTTATTAGCATGGGATAATTTCTGCTTGTACTGCGTGAAAATGCTGAACTACACACCACTTGACATGAGTTGATTTTCTCATCAGTTGGCATTTGTATCTCAAACTTGAAGCAGTGAAAATGATGATCCACACACTGCAAAAGATTAGCTTTTTCATCCAATGTATGTGTATGTGAAAATGTGTCCTGCAACTACCAAGAATATGGGTAAATGCTCATTCAAAAAATGATTTCTTTCTTCATTCTCATCTTCAACATCAAATTAATGATTACAGTTTATGGCACATCAATCTTTCACTGCAATATCTATGAATAAAGAAGAGACATTAATTATTAAAGAAAATACTAAACTCCATGCATTATTTGCAATAACAAAATTATAACAACTCAGGGTGGGGGTGTTTTTCTTTGGTTTATAAAAGAAGTAGGGTTTTAAAAAAGAATATACATCTTTATCCAGTAGAATTAGGAAGAGACTTTGAACAAATTTGCATAAAGATGAAAATCGGTTAACAGTTAGAGGAAATGGTATAAAAGAACATATCAAATCTCCTCTAAAATCAGAGAATAGGTTTTTGAGAAAAAACGACCAGATGTCATTAGCCTAATAGTGATGATAATAGGGGATCGAGTTCAGTGTGCAGGAGAGACACACCCTATATATGTAGGCATAACAGTTTTCGATGAATTTCAATAAAATGATATGGAAGGGTGGACAATAGGCTACAGAAGAAGCGATTAGATTTTGAGGCAGATCCAACAACAATTACCTCCCCTACGTCTTAGTTATAGGTCCACACTGACATAATATAGACAAAATTTCATGTCTGTCCACACGATATCTCCACAAATTTTCAATGGATTTCGATGAAATTTTGTGGAAGGGTGGGCAACAGGATACAAAAATGTCAGGTAATTTTGGAGAGGATCCACAAATATCTCCCCTATGTCCTGGGAAGGGGGATTGGCTCCTTGAGGTGCCCATCCAACATTTAGTGAGATTTGTTATTGTGGAATCTTAGTAGAAATGCAGTAGGTGAACTACTATTCATGAAGCTTTTGGGGGGGCCCCTTCATGGGGGGGGTTTAAAATTGTCCCACCCCTCAGCAACGCCCCTGAAACCACAGTGCTAGAAGAGAAACCATCTGAAAAAATGCTTAACATCACAATTATCAAAGTAGTTCTCTTATAACTGTGCAAAAACACAGCATGCTGAAAAGAAACTCCCTATTGGAAATTGGTAATAACTGTATTTATTGGTTGATTGTAGCTTTAGTTTGAACCATATAATGGTAGAATTTGCTGGCTGTGTTAGAACCTAATAACTGGTGTTGTCCACCAATTTCTGTAAGCGTTTGGGTATGGACTCAATAGACCTTTGCAGGGAGTCCAGTGGTATGTTGACCATGACATGTCAAAAGCAGTCCTCCAGAGTTTGAGGTTTGGTGGGGTACACCTCCTCCTTTGTTCACCACCACAGGAAGAAGTCATGCAAATAGAGCAATTATTACAAAAGTTATATATGATTTCTAATAGGGAGTTAATTCTACCCACCCTGAAATTTGATAAATATAGCTACTTTTTGTATGCTCATAACATTTTTCCCAAAGTCGGATTTGAGTGGATTTTGGATATGTTATTGTAAGCTACCAACCCTATCAATAGTGCAAAATTCAGTTTGGTCTAATTTTTTCCGGGTTCAGCACAAAAATGGCTTATTTTTACTATATAACATTGTTATATCAAAATTTCATGACAGAAAAAAAATAAATAAATCGGTTGAAAATGACTTGGAAAGTATTTCCTTCTATTGGATTAAATGCCAAGATTATTAATTATTGATTATTAATTATTGATTATTAATTAAGTAAAAGTGAATCAAAACATTTAACATTTGATTTAATTTTCTTATAATGAAATAACTAATCTAATTTTGCCATCACAAATGTTTTTGTAAGTTATTTAGAAAACAAACATAAAATGTTTTTGAGGAAATAAAATTAATCTCAATTTCAGCAAATAAAATTATTTTGATCGCCTCAAAACTGTTTAATAGAAGATAAATCAAAACAACTTAAAATCATCAGCAGTTTTCAAAAGAGAATCGCCTAATTCCAGATCAATTTTAGATGATGATAAAAGATTAAATATTATTGAAAATTGATGATAAAAGATGAAATATTATTAAAAATTGATGATAAAAGATATCATTAAAAATTGACGGTGATTCTAAAAGCTGCCCGGGCACTGCACAATGAGTAATTCCATATCAAACCACAGAGCTCTGCAGGTAACACTCTTAGATTCCCCTGAAAATAATCACAGGTGCTCCTATACCAAACATATGGAGAAATCCATAATATTAGGTCTGTATTTGTAATAGTTTTTAAATTACAAATCTTTGAAATTTTACTCAATTTTATGCATTTTGCCAAACAAGCCTTTCCGTTCAAAATCTGACATTTACAGCTCCTTTGATAACTTTTCTATAGAATTGGTAAATGTAATCAGATCAGGTGTATCTTGTGTACTTTTCCTCCTACAAAGCTCTGAAAATGTACATCTTTGAAACTTTGTGACTCTTGTTTTTTAAATCCCAAAGTAAGAGTTCTATTCAAGAAGTTCTGGAATTTTTTTCTAAAAAAGGTAAACATAATTTACTTGTAAAATGTGTAAAAAAAAAAAAAAAAAAAAAATCAATGAAAGCACCCATGTACAACTAAAATAAATCATCAAATTGATATGGGGGTGGGTGGTAAGAATCATATGTAAAAAAAATCTAATGTATTCACAACAATATTATTTTTTATACAAACTTGGGGCTTTTTTTTTCCTCAGGTGTTGATTTCATGTCAAACATTTTTGTTCATTCCTAGTAAATGTGAACCATCAGATTGTCAAATTTGTTCAACTATTCAACAAAGACAATATTTTGGAAATATTTCAGCAAACAATAGTTTTTGCCTACAGTATACGTCTCTTTGAGTCATGGATACAATTTTGAATATTTAATATGAGGACATGCTGAAAAGTCCTCAGCCAGACCACGAAGGGAATGACCTAGAAACAAATTCTTTTTAAAAGAGCAAGGATACTTAAAATTGGCACTTTACAATGAAAAAGAACACTCATTCCAGCTACCATGACAAAATGACGCTCAGATTTTGGGAAGTGGGTCGGGACAACGACTGACATTGTTTCTCAAGCGGAGAACCTTTTAGAATTAAAAAATCATAACTCTACAAGGGGAACTGAAATATGCTAAACTTTGTCATTCAACCACATAAATATGTTACATTTGGATATGAACACGTTATTTAAACATTGACATACCTGCCAAGACACACGCATTTTGATACATACTCACGCTTAAAGGAAAATTCTCACGCAATTTATCAAAAGTGTTAGTTTTATTTAGATTTATTAAATTGGTTTAGATTTCTGATAAAAAAATCTATTTTTAATGAACTTTAGAACTCACATTATTTTAAAAGATCACATACAAAACTTTTGAAACATATTTTAAATAGACTTCTAGACAACATTTAATTTCAGTAGTTGATATGCCCTGAAAGGCAATTTTAGCCAATGTTGGATGCATAATTTTCAGACTCCAAGTGCAAATTGGTCAGATTCCAATCAAATAACACTACGGTAGGATTCAAAATTCGTTCAGCTGTGAAGGCAAAGTAGAAGCATATAGCAACCATTTTCACTCTTCAAAGATCAGAAGTCAAATGAATAAAATAGTTTTATAAACAGATAGTATCGAAACAGCAAGTTCACGTAGCTAATAAACAGTGGTCATAAAATATTATAAATATTTTCTGTTCAATCAGAAGTGCTGCTAAAGACTATTTAAAACATGTTTTAAATATACTTCTAGACAGCACTTAATTTCAGTAGATGATATGCCCCGAAACACAATTTTAGCCAATTTCAATATATAATTTTCATGGGGGGGGGGGTCCACATGATTCTCACTCATTCTTATTCTTAGCATTAAAAAAAATCATAAATCTACATGCATCTAGGAACTGGAAGAAGCTAAATTCCGACATCTGGTCACTGAAATATGCTAAACTTTGTCATTCAACCACATAAATATGTTACATTTGGACAATAAAAAACATTTTATTTCAACAATTAAAGTTGTCAGAGGGTGTCAGGGTATTGGAAATTCTAAATTCCATTCTGGGTACTAAAAAGGGCTAAATATCAATGTCTGCTCATTTTAAAACATATTTAAAATTTTCATTCGTCCAGACACTAAAAGATGAGAAATTTTAACATAAAACGAACTTTAAAAGTATATAAGTAGAAAATGAGGCTGTCCGGGCACTGGAAAGTATTGATTCCAACGTCCGGGCACAGGAAGGTGCTAAGTTTTAAAATTCAACCACATAAATGCGTTAAATTTCGACACTCAACCACGAAAATATGTTTTATTTCAACATTGAAAACTGACACCGGCTGTCCGTGTCCGGGAAGTGGAAAATGTAAAAACGTCCGGGCACTGAAAAATACGAAATACAAACGTCCGGGCACTGAAAGATGCTAAATTTTAACATTCAAACACATACGTTAGATTTCGACGTTTGACCACAAAAATACGTGTCAGAGGCGTTGGAATTTAGAACCTTTTAAGGCCCGCATAACAGCCAGGCAGGTCCGGGCGGCTTTTAGTAGCACCCAAGATTGATTATGAAAGATGAAAATATTTTTAAAATTTCATGAAAATCTTTCTGCAAATTCGTATTTAAAAGAAAAAGAAATTAAGCGAACGTTACTTACTTATTTCGTCTGGTTTATTTTCCTTCACGCAATATCAACATTAGAAAAAAGATAAAAATTCTAAAATTTTAAATAAACTTTAACTTTATGGATTAAATCTTCTTTGAAAACAAATTTCACTTTTTGGGGTTTTATAAGAAAAATGTCCCACAAAAACATCGGGTTGCAATTCAAGGCCGTAGGGACAATTTTGGACCTTCACCGTTTTTACTCCCGCAGTCAATAAAGTTAATTAAAGAAAAAAACTTTTAACTTTGTTAATCAGAGAAAAATTGTACAAATAAATTCATGGAAAAAAACCCTAGAAAGTAAGAAAAATTCATAGAATGTAAAATAATAAAATTGATTTGAATAAACTTAGGAGTTGGAGACAAACATTAAGGCGAGTGTGTTGAGATATTCTTTTTAATTATCTCAACAACCAAGTGTCGTCTGCCATTCACTCCGATTCACACTCGCCTTAATTTTTGTCTCCAACTCCTAAGTTTATTCAAATCAATTTTATTATTTTACATTCTATGAATTGTTGTTACTTTTTCTTTTTTCCTTTAATATTTTTTACGATGTCTAAAATACTAAAAATGTATCAAATGGAGTATTTTTCCAACATAAGGCTGGGTAAATGATAGAAAAATCCGATCAGACTAATTAAATGTTGAGCGGAGATACATAATGTAGCGATGGGAATTAATTAACTCTAAAGTGGGTGATCGATTTACAATATACGTATAATGTAAAATTGGTCCCTGGATTTATGTTCATCTTTCTGACACCCGATGTTCAATTTCAATTCACTTATTTGCAGTTTCTGATTAAATTTTTAAAGATTGATATACAAAAATCATTTTTCTATTTTACATATTCATTGGTAATTTGGCGGTTCTAAAATACGGTAGCATAAAACTGGCTTTAAAAATGGCTATAATTGATTAGATTTTCCATTTGACTGTATCATGTTTTCTTTTTTACCATAACAATATAAACATATAATAATCAAATCTCAAAAATAGTAGCAGACAACTGAAAGCAGTGAAAAAGCAGTGAAAACAGAAGAGAAACACAAAAGCACAGAGGGACTCTATAGGTTGACTTTACTTTAGTGTTGCCAAGTATGGTTCGTTATTTAGCCAAAACTGTCTTTAAAATTGGCTAAATTTGTCAGTTTACAGCTAATTTTATAGCTAAAAATGTTATATATAATCCTTGAAAGCCCACTTATCAAATAAAATAACTATAGACTAAGACTCTTAAATGTCTTTAAAATTGGGTAAAACACCAAACCATCTAAGCAATTGCCTAACCTAATTATTTAAAGCTGGAATTGGGACTTTGGGTCATGAGGATTAATTTAAGACCAGACAACATTTCGAGAAATGACCAGAAGTCACATGATTGATGATGTCATCAAAAGGGCAAAAATCTTCTTTAAAATATTGATATCTTCCGACATATAAGTCTCAATCAGATACAAATTGCATATCTACATAGAGCGCAGTAAGACCTATCAAATAACAACATTTCGATAATATGGATTTCACAATGATCAGACCAAATGCTGGGCGATTTTCTTGTAGTAGAGATACTGATTTTTATGGGGGGGGGGTTTTTTGGGGGGGCGGTCGTTGTTCATTTCACTCAAAGAAATCCTTTGCCATGGCTTTTGAGTTTTTCACTGACAACGGTCTGATACAAGTCATTTCTGGTAGCAGGAATGTTGAGCAAATCTCTCAGTACAGATTTTTCTATTTCTACACCAGTATGAAAAAGGGATTAACGCTGTAATTCTTTAGCTGGTGCTTAAGACTTTTTACATGATCTGCATGATTCTTTCTTCCACCTGGAATTTGTTCCTTGTGTTTGGAGGTTGTTTTTGAAGTTTACTATGATTATGAATAGATCAAATCCATGCATCAACTGCATTTGTGCAGCATATTTGTAATTTCCTTGCTGCCGGTGATTCTATGAATGACTGCTTGCTTTGGACTAGGTTCTCTTGAGATGAAGCTCTCCCAGTCACTTGCTAGTGACCATATCTTTATAGTCTTGATATGGGAATTTGTTGTAATATAATCATATTTATTTTTCTCAGCAAACTCATTCATAGTATAGTAGATGGCATTGTAGAGACTCTGCTGTGGTCCACAGTCCAGCATTTCTATCTGTTTGGAGTTAAAGGCCATTGTTTCTTGCATTCAGCTGAACTCTGCAACTGTCGTCAGACCATTCTACCAAACGATCTAGCTAAATCCTCATCCGTAAAGCCTTAGCCATGTAGAGCTGCAATTGCGTATTTGTGAGGATTCGCATTGGCTGTGTGCACCAATAGGTATTTTACAGCTGAGAAGAAAGCTATAGTTTCCTGGAATTCTTGGATTAGCTTGTCACTTATGCTCTTTAGATCACCTAAAAGTCAGAAGGAAAGCAGACTTGTCACAGATAATGTGGGTTTCTTACTTGGCAGAAAAGCACTTTTTCTTTCAATATCAAGATCAGTCTCAGTAACTAGCAGGTTTGCTAGAACAAACTTTATGTAGCAAACATCAACTGAAAATATATCGTGAGATTTATAATGTTTATATAAATATATCTGTATAAACAAACATGCCGAGGAAGCTCCCAGCAATCCCTGTTCCACTTCCGGTCCCAAAAGCGCGAGCCGGAAGTGGGAGCAGGGGAGGGTCACTTTTACCAGGCTAATCAACCCTATCACACGTGTTATCTTGTTCTGTCTTCTTTTCTTAACACGCTTAAACAGATTACGAATCAAAACGCATTCTAATTTCACACAGCTACTACAAGAAGAACAACAAGAACACAACACGATTGGCCAGTCAAAATAATATCTACACATTTCACTGGTTGGTAAGAACAATGTGAGCGATCCTTCATGTAAATTTATTTCCTTTCCACAAGGCGTACACTTGCACTTTCAACAGAGCAACACCCAAGCCTCCTTCGTTGTACCTGTTGTTATAACTGTCTCGCTTAGATTTGCTTATAAAGCAGTGACGTTTAACCTGCAAAATATTTCTTGCTGTACGTGCACCAGTTGCTTCTTACAAAACAGTAACTTATTTCTCAGTTTGAGAACTATTTTCAATTTCCTGTGCATTAGTATCAATAGTGCTGTAACTTATGTAGCAACCACTGTTACTTTCAAACTTAGTCTGACACCTTTTGTGAACCTCTCCTAATGCCTCCTCCATCTCCTTAATTGGCTTGTAAACTTCTGTGAAACAATGTTTAGGCTCATGGATTGGAATGTCTATCCTTGACCAGGTTTCAGCATCGGTTTTACATCGTCTCCAGTCTTTCTCTCCTAACTTTTGCCATTTTCCCTTTGCTCCGATGACACCATTGCATATAATGCAGGGCCTTTAGATTTTCCTAGTTTCTGGACTCAGAAATGGTTATGAAGCCTGCATGATTGATCTATTTGGATTAACCAAAAGATTATTAAACCAAGGTTATTTTACTGCTCGTATAGCTTCATAAATTTAATAAAAATAATATTATTTTATATCAATCTCTTTACAATCCATTTCGAAATATTTATTTCCAAGAAACGAGCAGAGGAAGATAATCATTACTTACATTTAACAAGATACGAGAACAGATTTGCAGAGTGGCGCCATTTAATCAAGTATGCAAGACTGTTTAAGAAGAAAAAAACTGACGTCATAATCTAAAAATAGAAATTCTACTATATTTTGTCAAGCTATACATCATTTGATAGGTCTTACTTTGCTCTATCTAAATATGTATTTGTATCTGATTGTGACCTATATGTCCGAAGATACCAACATTTGAAAGAAAATTCAGTCCCTCTTGATGATGTCATCAACCATGTGACTTCCGATAATTTCTCAAAATGTTGCCATTAGATAGGCCTTACTTCGCTCTATCTAGATATGCAACTTGTATCTGGTTGATACTTATATGTCCAAAGATATCAACATTTTAAAGAAAATGTTGGCTTTTTTGACGACATCATCAATCGTGTGACTTCTGCTCATTCGTCGAAATGTTGTCTGGTCTTAAATTGATCCTCATGACCCATAGTCATAATTTCACCTTTAAAAAGTTAGGTTAGTCAGTTGCTTAGATGGTAGGGCTTCTGGCCCTGTCTAACATACATAGAAAGGTTAAATAAGTTATATATCTGATGTAAATACATGCCAGCAAAACAGTACAGTTTTAAGTGAGACAAATTACAAAGAATATAGCTATGCTGTTATGTAATCGTTAGTTTCCATAGATTACAATGGCTTACTCAACAATCTACTCCCTCTGAGACTAATGTTTGATTTCCATCATAACGATTGTTTCTCTTTCTTGGCCTGCCTGTGGTTGATTTGTAGTCTGTGTTGCTACAGAAGTTCCTGGCATCCAGTTCAAACTCTTCATACTTATCCTGAAGTGATTCCAGAAACCTTTCCAGAGAATCAATTAGATCCACCACTTCCTTCAGGTCAACTTCAACTCCTTGAAAAGTTTCATGTGTGCTGTTGAACAGTGCAAGAATTACATTGCTGATCTTGGCCATCAGAGCAGTTTCAAAACCGTCCATTTTGTCTACTAACATCTGAGCTTCATGTCTTGCTTCAGGTGTTTATTCCAAGTCCCTTTCAGTAGTTCTGAGGACATTTTGAATGCAGTTGTATTCATTTATGAGGGCTTCGGTGTAGTGTCTTCCAGCCGCCTCCCAGCTAGTGGGATTCTCACTGAAAGGGAAAAGGGATGAAGCAAAAAGGAACAAAGGACAAAGGCGAATGGTATTTGCTCCCTTGCGCAGCATGGCAGGACATCACATTCGGTAGCATCAGCTCTTTCTGACCAATGAGTGTCTGACAGGGACTTCAGTTAGTGCTATTTATTTCATTCCAAAGACTTTATTAAATTTGCCCATCTGTATGTTGACACAGAAGAAAAGGGTATATAACCTTTGTATGACACCAACATAACTAACAGTTTCAAAAACAAGATTCAATGAATGAGCAGCACAGAGAATGAAAACTGCTGCTAGGTTCTTATTCTTAAGTCTGGCTTGCTTTCCTGTGTAGTGACCGGACATATTGCTAGCATTGTTGTAGGACTGCCTTCTGCAGTCTTCAAAATTGATATCTACTTCAGCCAGTACTTTTGAGTGCCTATCTCAGGAAAGTTAAAGACCTTTCTAACGGCTTCCCAGAAACAACATATCACACAATGACTTTTAACTGATCAACATGAGCCAGGTCTGGTGTTGAATCTACGGAAACTGAGAAGTACTTGGCAGTCTTAAGTTCTGCTAGAATATAATTCTTAACATATTTTGCTATCAGCAGAACAATTTCTTTGTAGATGGTTGGTGATAAGTATGACTGATTACCACTTCCAGGATTGCTTTGTGTATAGAAGGGTGCTCCCTGGTAGAGAAGATAAAGACTATCAGAAATAGTTCATTATTCTCTCCACATCTTGTTTGTGTATTTACGTAACTCCTTTTATTGATGAAACCATTCCAATTACTGTAGACCCGAATTACAAACAGTAATTTTATTAAAAACAATTGAAGGCGTTATAATGAAATGAATTCTAAGCAGTAATTATTAATTGATTTATTATTAAAGAAACTATTTTGTTGTATAGAGGGGGCCCGGGGGAAATAGCCCCATTCTAAATATGGCCCTGAATACTGTCCTGCGTGAGATACATACATAAAGAAATGAAAAATAAATATTCCTTTATTTGTATTAATTATCTCCCCTAATTGTTGCTCTTTAGAAGAACTGTTCATCTTTGAATTGCATTTTTCTTATAAAACCCCCAAAAGTGAAATCTTTTTTAAAGAAAATTTAATCCATAAAGTTAAAGTTTATTTAAAATGTTAGAGTTTCTATCTTTTTTCTAATGTTGATATTGCGTGAAGAAAGCAAGCCTATAAGAAAAATTAAATAAAGAAGAATGTTGTGTTTACATTACACTAACATTATTCTGGTGTAACCTTTGATTTCCGCAAAAGTACTCGTAGTGTCCAGTTTGGAAGAGAGAACCAGCTCTCCTCCATAGGGTGATTTGTTAGCGCGAATGGGATCACTGACTCAAAGTGTGAGAGAAAGAACAACGATACAACAGGCTTTTTGGTCCGAGATAATCCAATCTTTATTAGATAAGAGGAGAAAAGGATAGATAAAAGATATAGAGGAAAGGTAGGGTCGTTTTGGTTTGGTTCTGGTGTTTGGGGGTCGGTTTGTGTCGGTGTCGGTTGTTGCGAAAAAGGTGGGTTTCGCGTGGAGAAACACTCACATGTCGTGGTTAACTCCAGTTAACAAATGTTCATTATTTTGCTTCTGATGGCCAGTTGCATATGGCGGGGGATGATTCTGGATTTCTTGTGGTCTCTGGCAGCATTTCCTGCCAATTCGAGAATCACAGCGGTGTGGTCAGTTGTTCCATTACGGCGTCGATCTTGGCATAGTAGTCCTTATTCTGAAGACGGTTGGAGGGGAATTGAAGTCCGGCACGGGATGAGCGAGTCTTGCTCTTTTCCTTAACTTTTCCTCCTTTGCCACGTCCTGACATTTTGCTGTGTAGTTTGGAGTAGATGTGAAATCAGAATGAAAGTTCAGTCCCCAAAAAGGGGGAACCCCTCTGTTGAGGTCTTGTCAGCACGGCTGTCGAGTGCGAAGAGGTAGAGGAAGGGACTTTGAAGTCTGCGGTCCCTTTTTTAAGCGCTTCTCATTGGTCTTGTCTCAACCAATGGGAAAGTGTTCAGTTTATTTAGGGGTAAGAAGGGAATTTGAGTAGAAAGGGATGGTGATAATATTTCCAATAAACCAGAGGAAATAAGTAACGTTTGCTTAATTTCTTTTTCTTCGGAATACGAATTTGCAGAAATATTTTTATAAAATTTTTAATAATATTTTATCTTTTATTATTATCGAAACATGAATTTTCCTTTTTCTAATAATATTTTGTCTTTTACAATCAATTTCCGTTGCTACTCAACACTGCCCAATTTGTATCTGTTGGGATTAAAAGGTCACAGTCCAAAA
>VCCN01006248.1:149851-176241 GCA_006491835.1 Architeuthis dux
ATTTATGGATTGTGGAATTAATTCTTGATTGAGGTATATATCCTTAGAAAGCCGCATGCCGATCAATCGGTCGTTATTTCAAATCACGGTAGGGAAATGTTAATTTTATATATATATCGGTTTGGTTTAACATGACGGGACACAGTTTACGCACCTAAATTAGGTGGGGATTGTTGTTGTTGTTGTTGTTGTTGTGTGAGGGGGTGTAAACAAAGTCAAGTTCAGCTTCCGACTTGGACTGGAGTTTGACAAAAATTAATAATTCTCAGATTAAAACACAAAATCATTCTAATTCTTAATGCATTATTTATTCCAATATTTAGTACCAAATAACAGGCCCGTGACAAGTGAGGGGCCAAAGGGGCCCGCCACCCCCAAACTGTTTCTAGATTTTAAAAAAAGGAAATAAGAATAAAATAAAATATGAAAGTAATAACCCTATCGGACGAAATATGAAAGTCTTTTTGTTTTATGCAAATGAGGTAGTTCTTCCCTACCTTTTTTCTTGGGAACATCTTTTTTCTGAAAGATGACATCCTAAGGAACATTTTGGGACCCTAAATGTAGAATAATGGGGGGTGGGGTGCACGGTAACCCCTGCTGGCCCCCGGACTATCACAAATATCATTTTCATATCTCATCGCTCTTCAATGAGTGAGGTACGAAAGTTCACTGTAGCAAGATACGCGAGAGACAAAAGACGCCATCGTCATGCATCGCAGTAAATTCTAATCCATCCCAAATACAGAAACCACAAAAGTTTATACATTCGATCATCTTGTAAGTATTTGAAGCTTTATTTTACTAATTAACTTGAACAAATAGTAACAAACTCAGTCTTTTCGATGACCGCTTCATATTCGATTGTACTTAACTCATACTACCTCTGTCCCATAATAGTTGTTACATTTGCGTATAGAAATGTTTATAGAAATGTAAGAACAATTATGGGACAGGTAATTTCATACATTCATCCAGGCACTTTATTGTTTATCGTTAATCCATGTTGAATAACATTTGTTGGCGATAGGGACATCCCAGAGTAAATCCATATTCATAAAAACATCTAGAAATATCTAGGGAAGATTAGCGTCCGAAATAAATGCGACACAAATAATGATTTTAATAATTAATACAATGTTTCCTCACCTTAGTTGATGTGAATTCTGAATTTAAAGGTTTGTAATTTAAATTTACGAAAGGGCATAAATACAGATTAAACGAAACTTTATTTTAATTTCTTTTTAAATTGACGTTAGGGTTAGTGTTAAATTTGATTTTTAAATTAAAATTTACACCTGTGTGTGATCCTCAAAACAAAGGTGAAAACATACGCGTTAATTTCACGCATGCGCAATAATACACTTCCCCTATTCTGGATTGTAGATGTTTTTGATAATATAGATTAACTGCTGGCTGTCCGGCGATCGTTTAATAATTCCGTCGGTAAGTCTTCGATTTATTTTCTTCTTATTGTCTTTAACTGTTTTTATATGTGTACATGAAAACTATCGTAACAATTTAATGATCAAAAACTCTTAATTACCTCCCTTGGATTATTTTTACCCGTCCTCATGTTATACTCATACGTGTTTTATTTCCATAAATAAAACTAATGCTGTTCAAGTGAACCCCCCCCCCACCCATATTCAATTCAAAATAAAACTTGCATATCTTTTAGCTTGTTTGTTTCTACACAAACAAAATAATTAAGAAAAAAACAATTTATGACAAATAAGACTTAGAATTTGTAAAACATAAATACAATAAAAAAGGTATATAAAAGAATTATTTTTATTTATTTTATTCATTGATAATCTTTAGTTTGACGGGTCTTATATACGGTAGCATAAAATTGGCTAGATTTTTCAAAGACTGGCTTTAAAAATGGCTAAAATTGCTTTTCCAGTTGACTGTATCATTTTTTCTTTTTTACCATGACAATCATATATGAATCAAATCTTAAAAAAGATCTCAAACACCAAATGTTTGATTATGAATTTTTGAACTAAAAAATAATGGCAGACAGCTGAAGAGTCGTAATAAAAAGCAGTAAAAACAGAAGAGAAACTCAAAAGCACAGAGGGACTCTTTAGGTTGATATAGGAAATGGTCATGCTTGCTTCAGAACTATCCTCTGCTTTGGTTAGATCGGCAAGATGACTCTCGAATAGTGCGCCATGACACCCGTTTTGAGCAATAGACTCCTTCTCTTCTTTAGTTGCTAGTTGAAACAAAGTCATGTTTGTATTGTGAGTGGTGCCTGCACCTGTCATTGTTTTTTGCCTTCCATCGTTGTTGTCTCTGACAAAAGCAGGTGCCTTGAAGAGACCATTTCATGTTCTGCATTCTTATGTCTTGATAAGAAATGGTGTAGTTGCATTTGTACAGCATATTTGCAACTTCCTTGCTGCTGGTCATTCTATAACTGCTTGCTATGGACTAGGCTCTCTTGTGATAAGGCTTTCCCAGTTGCTTGCTAGTGACCATATCTTTATAGCCTTGATGTGGGAATTTGTTGTAGTATAACCATATTCAATTTTTCTCAGCAAAATCATTCATAGTATAGTAGATGGCAATTTAGAGATTCTGCAGTGGCCCACAGTCCAGCATTTCTATCAGTTTGTTTGGAGTTAAAGGCCATTTCTTGCATTCAGCTGAACTCTGCAACTGTCGTCGGATGATTCTACCAAACGATCTAGCTAAATCATCACACGTCAAGCCTCAACCATGTAGAGCTGAAATTGTGTATTTGCAAGGATTCACATCGGCTGCATGCACCAATAGGTATTCAGCCAAGAAGAAAGCTATAATTCTTGGATTAGCTTTTCGCTTTTGCTTTTTAGATCACCTAAAAGTCAGAAGGCAAGCAGACTTGTCACAGATAATTTGGGTTTCTTACTTGGCAGAAAAACGCTTGCAAAACATTGTGTTTTTCTTTCAATATCGAGATCAGTCTCGGTAACTTGCAGTTTTGCTAGAACGAACTTTATGTAGCAAGACTGATGAAAAAAACATCAACTGAAAATATATCGTCAAAATCAAAATAATATCTACGCATTTCGCTGGTTGGTAAGAACAATGTGATCGATCCTTCATGTAAATTTATTTCCTTTCCACAAGGCGTACACTTATAAAGCAGTGATGTTTAACCTGCAAAACATTTCTTGCTGTACTTGCGCCAGTTGCTTCTTACACAAACAGTAACTTATTTCTCAGTTTCAGAGCTATTTTCAATTTCCTGTGCGTTAGTATCAATAGTGCTGTAACTTCTTATGTAGCAACCACTGTTACTTTCAAACTCAGTCTGACACCTTTTATGAACCTCTCCTAATGCCTCCTCCATATCCTTAATTGTCTTGTAAACTTCTGTGAAACGATGTTTAGGCTCATGGATTGGAATGTCTATCCTCGACCATGTTTCAGCATCAGCTTTACATCATCTCCAGCCTTTCTCTCCTAGGTTTTGCCATTTTCCCTTTGCTCCGATTACACCATTGCATATAATGCAGGGTCTTTAGATTTTTCTAGACTCAGAAATGGTTATGAAGCCTGCATGATTGATCTATTTCAATTAACCAAAAGATTATTAAACCAAGGTTATTTTACTGCTCAAGGTATGGCATGTATAGCTTCATAAACGTAATAAAAATATTTTATATCAATCTCTTTACAACCCATTTTGAAATATTTATAATTGATATTTTTCAAAGAAACCATCAGAGGAAGATAATCATTACTTACATTTAACAAGAAACGAGAAGAACAGATTTGCAGAGTGACGCCATTTAATCAAGTGTGAAAGACTGATTCAGAAGAAAAAAAAAACTGATGTCATAATCTAAAAATCTAAATTCTACTATATTTTGTCAAACTATACAACATTTGATAGGTCTTTACTCTATCTAAATATGTATTTGTATCTGATTGTGACCTATAAGATACCCACATTTGAAAGAAAATTCAGTCCCTTTTGATGATGTCATCAATCATGTGACTTCCGATAATTTCTTGAAATGTTGTCATTGGATAGGTCTTACTTCGTGCTATCTAGATATGCAATTTGTATCTGGTTGATACTTATATGTTGAATTATATCAACATTTTAAAGAAAATTTTGTCCCTTTTGACAGCATCATCAATCGTGTGTTCTGGTCTTAAATTGATCCTCATGACCCAGAGTCATAATTTCACCTTTAAAAAATTAGGTTAGGCAGTTGCTTAAATGGTAGGGCTTCTGGCCCTGTCTAACATACATAGAAAGGTTAAATGAGTTATATATCTGATGTAAATACATGCCAGCAAATCAGTAGAGTTTTAGTTAAGACAAATTACAAAGAACATAGCTATGCTGCTATGTAATCGTTAGTTTCCATAGATTGCAATGACTTACTCAACAATTTACTCCCTCGGAGACTGATGTTTGATTTGCATCATAACGATTGTTTCTCTTTCTTGGCCTGCCTGTGGTTAATTTGTAGTCTGTGTTGCTATAGAAGTTCCTGGCATCCAGTTCAAACTCTTCATACCTATCCTGAAGTGATTCCAGAAACCTTTCCAGAGAATCAATTAGATCCACCACTTCCTTCAGGTCAACTTCAACTCCCTGAAAAGTTTCATTTGTGCTGTTGAACCATGCAAGATTTAAGTTCCTGATCTTGGCCATCAGAACAGTTTCAAGACCATCCATTTTGTCTGCTAATGTCTGAGCTTCATGTCTTGCTTCAGGTGTTTATTCCAAGTCACTTTCAATAGTTCTAAGGGCATTTTGAATGCTGTTGTTTCCATTCATGAGGGCTTCAGTAGCATCAGCTCTTTCTGACCAATGAGTGTTTGCCAAGGACTTCAGTTAGTGCTATTTTATTTCCTTCCAAAGACTTCATTAAATTTGCCCATCTGTATGTTGACACAGAAAAAACGGTATATAACCTTTGTATGACACCAACATAACTAACCACTTCAAAAACAAGATTCAATGAGTGAGCAGCACAAGGAATGAAAACTGCTTCTTGAGTCTGGCTTGCTTTCCTGTGTAGTGACCGGTCATATTGCTAGCATTGTTGTAGGACTGCCTTCTGAAGTCTTCAAAATTGATACCATCTTTTTCTAGAAATTCTAGCAGAGATGTAGACAGTACTTCAGCTTTTTGAGAGCCTATCTCAGGAAAGTTAAAAACCTTTCTAACAGCTTTCCAGAAACAACATATCACACAATGACTGTTAGCTGATCAACATGAGCCAGGTCTAGTGTTGAATCTACGGAAACTGAGAAGTACTTGGCAGTCTTAAGTTCTGCTAGAATATAATTCTTAACATATTTTGCTATCAGCAGGACAATTTCTTTGTAGATGGTGATAAGTGTGACTGATTACTACTTCCAGGATTGCTTTGTGTATAGAAGGGTGCTCCCTGGTAGAGAAAATAAAGACTATCAGAAATAGTTCATTATTTTCTCCACATCTTGTTTGTGTATTTACGTAACTCCTTTTATTGAGGAAACCATTCCAATCATTGTAGACCAGAATTACAAACAGTAATTTTATTAAGAACAATTGAAGGCATTATAATGAAATGAATTCCAAGCAGTAATTATTGATTTATTATTAAAGAAACTATTTTTTTATGTAGAGGAGGCCCGGGGGCAATTGCCCCCTTCGAAATCCAGCCCTGAATACTGTCCTGCTTGAGATATTCCTTTGTTATATCTATTAATTATCTCTCTTGATTGTTGCTATTTAGCAGATATAGTCCTCTTTGAATTGCAAGCCGCTGTTTTTGTGGGACATTTTTTCTTATAAAACCCCCAAAAGTTAAATCTTTTGTAAAGAAAAGTTAAAGTTTATTTAAAATGTTTTCTAATGTTGATATTGCATGAAGGAAACCAACCAGGAGAAATAAGTAACGTTTGCTTAATTTCTTTTTCTTTGAAATACAAATTTGCAGAAAGATTTTTATGAAATTTTTAATAATATTTTCTCTTTTATCATTATCGAAAAATGAATTTTCTGTTTTAAAAAATATTTTATCTTTTATAATCAATTTCCGTTGCTACTAAAAGCTGTGTCGACCTGCCAAGGCTCTAAAATATTCTAAAATCCAATGCCTGGGAACTGAAAGATGCTAAATTCAAACATGTTCATACATTTGAATTTGGTTTTTCCAGTGCCGGACACCATCTGACAGCTTTAAATGTTGAAACAAAACACATTTATATGATTGAATGTTTTTTTTAATTTAGCCTCCTTAAGTGCCCGGACGTTGGAATGAAGAATTTTCCAGTGCTCGGACAGACTTAATTTTTAGCTATGTTTTTAAATTTTGTTTGAAATAAATGTTAAAATTTATTATCTTTTAGTACCTGGATGAATGAATACTTTGAATTTCAATATTCGATCACTAGAATATATTGAAATTTAGCCTCTCTGTCAGTGCCTGTGATCGGACAGCCTTTGATCGCTTTCAATGTTAAAATAAAACATATTTATGAACATGAATGTTAAAATTTAGCATTTTCATTGTTCAGACGTTGAAATGGACAGAGCCCGGACAGTCACATTTCAACTTTAAGTTTTGTTTGATTTTAAAATTTCAATATTTGACCACTGAAATGTCTTAAAATGAGAAGACATTGATATTTAGCCACCTTTAGTGTCCAGATGTTTAGATTTAGCAACGTCTAGTGATATTTAGCATTCCCAGTGCCCCTGGCAGCTTTTAAATTTGAAATAAGATGTAGTTTTGTGTTCAAATGTCAAAATCTACCATATTTATGTGGACGAATGATAATTGCAATTTTGATCCTATTTCATTTCTTTTTGCTTTTCATCACTTCAATGCCAGTTCCCAGAGATGCTTCAGCCAAAGCACCAGAACTTTGTCCTTCAATCTTTTCACAACGTGGGGGGGGGTATGTCGATTGGTATGAAGTGACAGACAGGGAGGCCAAGCGACATTGTAATAGAGTCAAAAACGGAATGGAAATATATTAGCGGCAAGGAAAATTGTCATGTTGAACAGATATCTAACATTACACCATTACGTAACATTACACCAACTGTTTTCTACTGATGTTTCCTTTTTCTCATCTTCCTTTCCCCCACTTGAACACATGTGACAATTACACCAACTGTTATCGACTCATATTTCATTTTTTCGCTTCTTCCACTTGAACACATATAACATTACACCAACTGTTTTCTATGTATCTTTTTTTTCCCCTTCTTCCTTTCCTGCATATAACATTACCCCTACTGTTTTCTACTTTTTTCTTTTCCCCTACCTTCATTGTCACCACTAGAACACATATAACATTACACCAACTTCCTTTAAGTGAGGGGGGGTGTTCAATTTTCAATGCAAATTGATTCTAGATCACTCCCTTAATTTGTGTCTGGCAGCATTCATGCTAGTTTTTTGAAAGTTCAGACTTATTTAATGATCACATCCCAAATCTGCCAAATAAGATGCAAGAGAAGTCACTCATTGCAACTTTTTTCAATTCTTACTTGATCACCCTCAACACAATTGCTGCCAAATGGCGTTGGTCACAAGTCAGTTTCTATTGAGTAACTAAGTAGACCTGTTTATTTAGTGACTGAACATGAAATGTGACACATTTTGGGTTCATATAAACAAACTGAGTTGTTTTAAGTTTGTTATTGCAAATAATGCATGAGTTTAGTATTTTGTTTAATAATGCCTCTTCTTTATTTACAGATATTGCAGTGAAAAATTGATGAGCCAAAAACTCTAATCGATTTGATGTTGACGATGAGAATGAAGGAAGAAACCCTTTTTTGACCAAGCATTTACCTGCATTATGCATTTTCACATTTCAAAACATGTTTGCATACACACGTATTGGATAAATAATGCCAATCTTTTTCAGTGCACGGATCATCATTTTCACTGGCATCAATTTTGAGAATACATATGCCAAGAGAAACTGATCAGAAAATCAACTACTGTCAAGTGTGTAGATCAGCATTTTCACACAGTACAAATCAAGGTTTTCCTATGCTAACTAACCTATTTCTCTCATCAGCATTTTCACTGAATTTACATTTGTAAGTGCATACACACACTGCAGATAAAGCTTTTTTGAGCAAAGTCTGTGGATCAGCCAATTTAAAAAGTTCAGTTTAGGAAAGCAAGCATGGAAAATCACACTGGAGAACAACCATACTCTTGTGGTTCAGTATTTTCATGTAATACAATTTTGAAGAAACACATGCGAACACACACTGGAGAGAAACCTTTCTCTTGTCAAGTGTGTGCGTTAGCATTTGCAAGGAATTCACAATTGAAGTGTCACATGCGAACACATACTGGAGAGAAACCATACTCTTGTCAAGTGTGTGGGTTAGCATTTGCAGAGAATTCAAGTTTGAAGAAACACATGCGAACACACACTGGAGAAAAACCTTACTCTTGTCAAGTGTGTCGGTCAGCATTTTCAGAGAATTCGGATTTAAAGAAACACATGAGGACACACACTGGAGAGAAACCCTTCTCTTGTCAAGTGTGTGGGTCAGCATTTGCACAGAATTCGGCTTTGAAGAAACACATCCGGACACACACTGGAGAGAAACCTTACTCTTGTGAAGTGTGTGGATCAGCATTTTCACAGAATTCAATTTTGAAGACACACATGCGAACACACACTGGAGAAAAACCTTACTCTTGTCAAGTGTGTGGATCAGCATTTTCAATGAGTTCAACTTTGAAAACACACATGCGAACACACACTGGAGAGAAACCCTTCTCTTGTCAATTGTGTGGGTCAGCATTTGCACAGAATTCAAGTTTGATGAAACACTTGCCAATACATACTGGAGAGAAACCCTTCTCTTGTCAAATGTGTGGATCAGCATTTTCAACGAGTTCAACTTTGAAAACACACATGCGAACACACACTGGAGAGAAACCCTTCCCTTGTCAAGTGTGTGGATTAGCATTTGCACATAATCTAAGTCTGAAGAAACACATGCAAACACATACTGGAGAGAAAACCTCTTGTCAAGTTTGTGGATCAGCATTTACAAAGAATTCGGATTTGAAGAACCACATCCGGACACACACTGGAAATTAAATTATGTATATTTTCCATTTCAATCATTTTCATCGGTCTTCTTTTATCCAATTCTTGTCCATTCTTTTGCAATTAAACATGGATAAGATTTATTAAACAAATCAATACATTCACACTACTGACACAGCAAATTCTACCAGCTGTGGAAAAATATTGCAATTAAACTGGTATATGTAGGCAAAGTTTTAGCCTTTCTCATCACTGCACACTGACTTTACTGCTACACCACTTTTTTATGAGCAGTACTGACAGAAATGGGATATTATATGGATAATTCTTCATCGTACCATGAAAATATAAACAAAGTTTTATATGGATTTGTAAACAAAAAATTAAATATCTTTCAGTTCAGTTACTGCATAAATTATGAAGTTATTAATCACAATGCCAACTCAATGTTTTGTGCAGCTTAGATTTAAGAAATAATGTTTGAGAAGACAAATGCACACACCATAGAGATGAAAACGTGCTCTGAATATGTTTGTGGCTGTACACTTTAGCACGATTCAACTTGAAACCATATTTTTGTCCTGTGTTTACCCAATGGAATAACACATGGCTATATACTCTGATTCCAAAAGGCATTTTATTGTATTTAGTTAATAAAATCTGTGTGAAAGAATGGAAGAGAGCAAACTCTTGAGAGAACGGAAGAATGGAAACCAGGGGAAGATACAGTGAAGTCCAAGTCCAAGTGTTTAAAGTTTTGGCGCGTGAAGAACAAAGAAAGGTTCTGGAAGATCCCATTTCCCCGGGAGTTTGAATTCGGCGCTGAGACAGAGTAGCAGGAAGAGGTGGTTGGACAGATGAGGAGGCACGGAAATTTGCTACTACCAGCCCCCAGCGGAAGCACAGCCCAGTGACCAAGGCGGTTGTTGTAAATCCGATGAAGTAAGACACTTCCTTCTCTTTTCTTTTTTCTAAAGGCTGTAGACCAAAAATCAACATTTGTGAAACCCCAATGTTTGATTTTCCTCAAACAAGGACTATTTTCTGTCACCAAAGTATTTCTTGTTACGGTTGATAAAACTTCCATTTTGCCCACAAAATCTCTGAGTTTGTCTTGTTTGTTTATCCTGTGTTTATCCAGTACAAAACATTTATTTTGATATCGTCCTTTTAATCCATTGTGCATGTTTTTGCTGTTAGCCTTAACCACTCATATACCACGACTAGGCGCATTACACTTCTAAGAATAGTGCGTCGTGACAATCTGTGATGTGATGAATCTTATTTTTACAATATGTGCGGATCTGCATTTCCACCAGACTCAGATGGGAATTTTCATTAACTACCATGTTTTTAAAAACTTGAAAATAATCCTAGCTTAAAATTAATTTTTCATTACTGATTCAATTTAATCAAGGCAGATTTCACTTGTGTTCCTTGCACACCCTACACCATTACAGAGAAACCACCAGCTTGGCCAACGCCCTGCTGACAGGCTGGATCCATAGCCTGATACAGTCTCCTCCACACATGAACCATCTGCCCAAAAGATATAGAAAAGTGAATCATCTGACTAGGCAACACGATGCTAGTCTTCCACAGTCCAATGGCGATGTTCTTTAGCTAAAGGGTGGCACAGTAACTGCTGCCATGGTATCAATACTTTTGACCTTGTTGGATGACGACTATGAAACCTCATGTAATGCAATATAAGCTGTATAGTGCATGGGTTGAGCAGCATTGAATTGAGATTTGATGCAATGTTCCTCTTGGTTGGTCACCGTCCCTTTCTTGCATTGCCTGGAATTTTCATGTGCTGCTGATATCTGTCCAGAATTCACTTATTCCTTGTATACCCTTGGTACTATTGCCTGAGAAAAACCTAGAGTAGTTGTCACCACAGATATAGAGTGCTTCATTTTTCTGGCCACAACAATCATTCTGTGGTGAAACCGTGTTAAATCCTGTCCATATTCCATGGCTGCCACAACTACACTGCCACAGCTGCACTACCTCACTACCTATTAAGAACACACATACATCATCTGGCTATGTCAATTTCTACAAGCAGGGGAGTGTACTGCTGTCTCCAATTTTTTGGCATTTCAGTTTACACGGAAATAAAGTGTGTGGATATGTATTGAGCATTTCATTAAACTTTGCCTACTTTTCATCTGATTCAAAGAATGGGAAAATAAAATATTAAATGATAATTCTTTTTATTGCTTTCCAAACAGACAAAATGCCCATGATACAAGTGAGGTAATTTGTGTACACATAGCTCCAATTTCTAGCCAGAAATCAGTCAATGAATTGGTTCCATTCTAACACCCTCCTCAAAGTCATTTTTTTTAAGTCTGTAAAAGAGTTGCTATTTTGAAATTTGTTTACCCTACAATTTAAGTTCTGTTGAATAAAAGGGAAGCAGATAACTCTGGCCATGGAGTAAAAGGTAGAAAGCTAGTATCACACAACCTTACTACTGAGGTGAATTCAATCTTTAATGAATACTCTACATTTCTAAGCTTAGTGTGGAATCATCCATTAGATATATCCTATCCAATAAGTTGTGTTTTTGTCTCTGTTTATTTGATTGTTAAATGTGAAAGCATGTGGTTCCCCCACATCAAAAATGAATTAATAGATATGTTGTTCTTAATTAATGATGATAATTTAAAAAATGAAGCATCAAAGTTTGAATTATTAAAATTAAAACTTAAAAGGAAAAGATTTACTAATATTTCAAAGTAAATTTGAAATAAGAAGATAGCAAATTCTATAAAACCATGTAATTTATTACTTCTTAATGATTAATTAGAAAATATAATCTTTTATGCATACACAATCTATACTTTGTTTTTCCCATGAAAGCGGAAGGGTGTGGTTTACCTTTAAAAGGGTCATGAGTGGGACTTTTCTTTATAATATTCGTGGAGTGGAGTTTTTCCCATTTTAGGGGTCAAACTTGGGAGAATATTTTATCCATTTAGAGTCAAATTTTGGAGGGGTTCCCGTTGAGGAGTAAAATTCAAGGGTGAACTTTGTTTGCCCCTTTTATGAAATCTCTATAAAATATCATTTGTTTTCCTATGTTTTCATATTGTCAATCTTTTCGGTGCTTAAACTTCCTATACTACTACTAAAGAAGCGAATCCCTTTGTCTATAATTACTGACACCAAGCCCAAAGCTCTTTCTCTCAGCGATCGAACAAACGTGTCTACATTCTCATCACCTCACCGAAACGCTTTACTTCTAAGACTGATAACATTTCAGTGCTTACCGCTTTGTCACTACAATTAACTCACCTAGACAAATCTCTCATTTAGCTTACTTTCCAATGATCTTCCATCTCCTTTATTTCTTAGTTACGTACGCTGAGCAACAAGCTCGTTTTCCCACTCGGCTATCAATTTAATAGAATATTTGATATTGTAAGAGTAATGCTTTACTAAACATGATGTAATTAATGTTTTCTGGAATCTGAATTCTACAAAATGTTTTTTTGCAATGTGCCTAAGAGAAAGCTTGCAGCCTAGATCATCATCATTTAAACATTAAATATACACATTACAGACAAAGTATGAAATGTTTGTCTGTTCCTAAAAGGGGGGGTTAATGAATAAGTTACATATCTTGCCTTTTGTTGGGCTGTGGTCATTAAAATTCACAAAACAATCGGGAACAATACTGTAAACAAACTAAGGAACCAATTTTGCATAAATTTACCTTGTAAATTGAAGCCACCCATTAAACCTATTTTGGGGGGAATTTTCAAAAAAACAAACATTTAAGCATAATAACGATTAAATGTTTAGATTTTCAGCTCTCTAGCTCCATTTGTGTGGCCTCTAAGCGTGACACATACAGACTGACTTAAAAACTGAAGAAACATGTTGAAGTTTACAGTTTTTGTTAACGGTTTCTAATTCTATCTCGATGCAACTCCAAGAACTTTATTACATAGAATATTTCAATATTATTAATCGTATTAAAATAATTATCATCAAATAAATTGTTTACATAAAGTTAAACCAAGAAAAATCCATCTGAATGAGCAAAATTATGTTTACTTGTCAAATAAAATTATATTTGGGATTTATTGTATGAATTATGCATTTATATAATTTAGGTTTTTAGATTGTGTATTTCTTGCAAAAAAGACATTCTTTGGCAAATTACAATGGTAAAGTATAAGGGTACTTTTAATTTAATGATAATTTTAAAATATTCTCTTTGATAAAGAATTTAATGTGTTTAGAAAACATAAGTAATGTTTAGTTTTTGCCGTGAAATGTTTTCAATTGCATATTGTAAAACATACAATTCCAATGGGAATGTAAATACTCAAAAAATGTATCTTTGTGTGTGTTTGTATGGCCATATCCATGTGTGTTTATAATATGATATTTTTGTTTATTTTTATTTATTTTATTCATTGGTAATCTTTGGTTTGACGGGTCTAAAATAAGGTAGCATAAAACCGGCTTTAATATTGGCTAGATTTTTCAAAGACTGGCTTTAAAAACGGCTAAAATTGATTAGATTTTCCATTTGACTGTATCATGTTTTCTTTTTTACCATAACAATATAAACATATATGAATGAAATCTTAAAAAAGATCTCAGACACCAAATGTTTGATTATAAAAAATAATCTAAAAAATAATAGCAGACAGCTGAAGAGTCATAATAAAAAGCAGTGAAAACAGAAGAGAAACTCAAAAGCACAGAGGGACTCTATAGGTTGACTTTACTATAGTGTTGCCAAGTATGGTTTGTTATTTATAGCTAAAACTGTCTTTAAAATTGGCTAAATTTGTCAGTTTACAGCTAATTTTATAGCTAAAAATGTTATATATACTCAGTGAAAGCCCACTTATCAAATAAAATAAATATTTAATAAGACTAGAACAAATTATTATTAAAAAATGTAGATATGTTTTAGGGAAACTTACTAATCATTTTTTTAAATGGCCAGATTTTCAGCTATCATGAATTTTTTATTGGCTAAATTGGAATAAATCAGCCAGATCTAACTGAAAAATGACTAATTTAGCAACCCTTCTTTATTAACCTAATAGTTTCAGGACCAGATTTAGGCCCTGGGGCACATCAGGTTCGGGGGGGGGGGGGTCGCATCATACACAGAAATTAAAATACACAACAAATCACAAAATGTATACATCAAATTCTGTTTATTGTATGTAATTGGAACTGACAAGTTATACATAGACAGGGTAAAAAGGAAAACCCATCTAAGCAATTGCCTAACCTAATTTTTTAAAGCTGGAATTGGGACTTTGGGTCATGAGGATCAATTTAAAACTGACAACATTTTCAGAAATGAACGGATGTCACATGATTGATGACGTCATCAACAGGGACAAAATCTTCTTTAAAATATTGATATCTTCGGACATATAAGTCTCAATCAGATACACATTGCATATCTACATAGAGCGCAGTAAGACCTATCAAATGACAACATTTCGATATTGGGACCGTTGTTCATTTCCACCTGCCTAATTCACTCAAAAAAATCCTTTGCCATAGCTTTTGAGTTTTTCACTGACAAAGGTCTTAAACAAGGCATTTCAGGTAGCAGGAATGTTGAGCGATATGCTCTCATTACAAATTTTTCTATTTCTACACCAGTATGAAAAAGGGATTAACGCCGTAATTCTTTAGCTGGTGCTTAAGACATTTTACATGATCTGCATGATTCTTTCTTCCACCTGGAATTTGTTCCTTGTGTTTGGTGGTTTTTAACAAAATTAAGCTGCTCCCTAAACATCTGGAGTTTACTATGATTATGAATAGTTCAAATCCATGCATCAACAGCTGAAGAGTTAGTGCTAAAGCCAGCACTAAATGATCCTGTGGTTCCTTTAATCTGTGATTAAATCTCTGTGAATCAACAAGAATTTCCCACCTCCAATACTTATGCCAAAACCCCTCACTCTTAGTCCTTTGAATGTTGGATGGCTCAGCTGTTGTAAATAACGCAAATAAACATGTTGATAGCTACAATATCTTGCATAGTTTTGGTGGTTAAAAGAGAAGATCTTGTTCAGCATATCCTTCTCAGACTGGATATGTTGGTCTATGTTTCCTTCTCTTATGGCTGATACCATTACAAGCATTGAGGAAACATCTTTGAGATAGGCAATGGTCATGCCTGCTTCAGAACTATCCTATGCTTTGGTTAGATCGGCAAGACGACTTTCAAATTCTGATGAATTAATAACTTACTCGATTGTACTTGAGCTTGGTTCTTAGAGCAATGAGCAGACAGCAGTTCTGGTGCTGTGCTGGTATTGTAGTGTCTCCCTGTGTCTCCCAGCTCACTGAAAGGGAAAAGGATGAAGCAAAGGAACAAAGGACAAAGACGAATGTGATGTTTACTGATCGCCGTCAGCGAAAGAACTGATCTCTTCTCGCTTTCCCCAGGTTTGCCTCGCCCATGACCGGGGACTCACTTCCGTTTTAGGGGTTTGTGCCAGGGGACGCTTTATGGGTTGGGGACCCACTTCCGTTTTAGGGGTTTGTGGCAAGGGAGGTAACTCGTGGTATTTGCTCCCTTGCGCAGCCTGGCAGGACATCACAGGTATGACAAGGCATTATTTCTTGGCTTTGAACTCGATAATGGTATCAAGCATTCTCATGCATATAGAGTAGTGACGTCCTTCAAAGTCCTGATCCTGAGTCTATTGCACCTGAGTCAATGCAACATTGCTTGTATCTGCTTCAACTAGCCCTTTTGAAAACCAGTTTTTGTCTGATACACAGTGGGTGAACAAATATGCATGGAATATCTAGATCTACCATGATGTCCAGCAAAATATCAAGGTGGTTGCATTTGTCTAGCATATTTGCAACTTCCTTGATACCGGTCATTCTAGGTTGGCCAGTCAAAATAACATCTAAGCGTTTTGTTGGTTGGTAAGAACAATGTGAACGATAATTTATAAAATAACGTCACATGGTTATAAAGCCTGCATGATTGATCTATTTGGATTAACCAAAAGATTATTAAACCAAGGTTATTTTACAGCTCGAGGTACAGCATGTATAGCTTCATAAACGTAATAAAAATATTATTTCATATCAGTCTCTTTACAATCCATTTCGAAATATTTATAATTGATATTTTTCAAAGAAATGAGCAGAGGAAGATAATCATTACTTACATTTAACAAGAACCCAAGAAGAACAGATTTGCAGAGTGATGCCAGTTAATCAAGTGTGAAAGACGTCATAATCTAAAAATAGAAATTCTACTGTATTTTCTCAAAGTATACATCATTTTATAGGTCTTACTCTGCTCTATCTAAATGTGTATTTGTATCTGATTGTGACTTATATGTCCGAAGATACCAACATTTGAAAGAGATTTTAGGCTCTTTTGATGACGTTATCAATCGCGTGACTCCCAATAATTTCTCAAAATGTTGTCATTGGATAGGTCTTCACTCTAACTAGATATGCAATTTGTATCTGGTTGATATTTATATGTCCAAAGATATCAACATTTTAAAGAAAATGTTGGCCCCTTTGACATCATCAATTGTGTGACTTCCTGTCATTCCCTGATCCTCACGACCCAGAGTCATAATTTCAGCTTTAAAGAATTCGGTTGGGAAGTTGCTTAGAAGGTTAGACGAGTTATATATCTGAAGTAAATACATGTATACATGTAAATACATGCCAGCAAAATGTTTAGGTAGGACAAATTACAACGAACATAGCTATGCTGCTATGTAATCTTTAGTTTCCATAGATAACAATGGCTGACTCAACAATTACACAACAAAATTAAACTCTGAACATGTCAATGTAAATGTTTATCTAAGCTAAGTACAGTAAGTTTTACCAATTCACAGCTATATTCATCATAATACAATATCTACAAAATGTATTTCTTTCTACATTTGGCATCTGAAAAGTCTTTAATAAACTTCTCAAACAGTATTATCTTTAGAACAATGCACTCTACATCCAGTTGGCACATAGCACTTAGTCATTCATGGGTCATCGTGGTTCTCAGATAATTCTTTATCAGTTTGCTGAATGATCTCAATGAATGTTGTAAGGCAACAGACAACTTATCTAAAATGACATTGAAGGTTCCACATCTGAATTTTTCTTTTGAGGAAAAGGACAACTTCCTCTGAGACTGATGTTTGATTCACATCATAATGATTGTTTCTCTTTCTTAGCCTGCCTGTGGTTGCTTTGTAGTCTGTGTTGCCACAGAAGTTCCTGCATCCAGTTCAAACTCTTCATACCTATCCTGAAGTGATTCCAGAAACCCAGGGCTGTGGAGTCTGACACAAAACATCTGACTCCGATTCCAACTCCTCAATGTCTTGTACCTCTGACTCCTCTGGCTTTAAAATGGCTAATGTTGGCTAGATCTTTCAACATTTTGGCCATTTTCTGGCTATGTTTGACCATTTTGAGTGTCTTTTTGGTGGTTTTTTGCTATTTCTTAAACATTGGCACTTTTTGGCAGACAAACTAGGAAAAACATTTTTAGAGTTGGCAACAGTGAAAATGCTTCTCATTAGTACACACAGTGCCATGGTAGTTTTAAAAATAAATTTTTTAATGAGGCAATTTCTCAAAGATTTGTTTTTTACCAGATAACTATATACAGATTCCATTTAAACTGATTCGTTTCATGTTCTTTTAAATGGTAAAATGTAATTTTTCCAGTATTTGTTATTAAATTCTAACTGAAAAAAACAAAAAAAACGTGATAGTTCAGGAGACGAAATTTAAAAAGAATTTAATTGAGTTAATATTTCTCAATTTGTATGTGATGCAAATGAAAATAAAAGATATTTCCAGTACTTCGAAAAATTAAATGTTTTTATTTAATCAAAAAGGCTTTTTACGATCCTAGAAAAAAACCCTGAATATTTAGAAATATTAAATCCACGCATTAATTTTTCCTTGAACAAAGAAATACACCAGACTCGAACCTATTTGTTGATGGATCATTTTCACAACCAAAATGTACAAGCTTCATTTTAATCATAATCCTGTTTAATCATGGGCAGGGTGATGTGTTCGCTCACATGTTTATGTTGTTGTCAGTGGGTTTATTGCAAAATCTTTGTCATTTCCAAAATTAATTTACTTATGGTAAAAAGAAATCTTGTTGACAAAAATTGGTTTATAATTTGCAAAAAAACTTATTTTTCTCTGTATATGTAAAACAAAATTCATCCCCAAAATTTTGAAGTCTTTCTATGTTTACCATATTTTATGACCTCCCATTACAACACGTTTGGCACCCGTCAGTTGCACTGTTAATGAATTCAAGTTGTGAAAATGTTGAAATGTTTATTTTCTCCCTTTTATCTTTTTAGAATTTTTACAATTAATATTAAAGAATAAAAATAGGCTTTTTAATTGCATTATTGTGTTACTGATGAATATGTTATTTAATTATAATTTTAATACAAAATATACTTACTTAAACCTTTAATACTGTGTTTAAGTACCATTTACATCCATATAAACAAGGGTTACACATTTTCAAAAATAGAAAATAATCTGCATGTGATATTTTGTGCTTTCAATCTATAAGACTTTCGTTTTCTCAGGAAATTTGTCAGTTCCCAGAAACAACTTATCACACAATGACTCTTAGCTGATCAACATGATCCAGGTCTGGTGTTGAATCTACGGAAACTGAGAAGTACTTGGCAGTCTTAAGTTCTGCTAGAATATAATTCTTAACATATTTTGCTATCAGCAGAACAATTTCTTTGTAGATGGTTAGGTATAAGTATGACTGATTACCACTTCCAGGATTGCTTTTTGTGTAGAAGGGTGCCCCCTGCTAGAGAAGATAAAGATTATCAGAAATAGTTCATTATTTTCTCCACATCTTATTTGTGTATTTACGTAACTCCTTTTATTGAGGAAACCATTCCAATTACCGTAGACCCGACTTACAAACAGTACTTTTATTAAAAACAATTGAAGGCATTATAATGAAATGAATTCAAAGCAGTAATTATTGATTTATTATTAAAGTTCTCCCTTCTAAATACTCCCCTGAATACTCTCCTACTTGATGTACATACATAAAGAAATGAAAAATAAATATTCCTATTAATTATCTCCCTCGCTCTTTAGAAGATATATTCCTCTTTGAATTGCAAGTGGCTGTTTTTGTGGGAGATTTTTCTTATAAAACCTTAAAAAGTGAAATGTTTTTAAAGAAAATTTAATCCATAAAGTTAAAGTTTATTTAAAATTTTAGAGTTTCTATTTTTTATCTAATGTTGATATTGCGTGAACGAAAACACACGAGACAAAATAAGTAATTTTCACTTAATTTCTTTGTTTTAAATATGAATTTGCATAAAGATTTTCATGAAGTCTTTAACAATATTTTAACTTTTATCATTATTGAAAAATTAATGTTCCATTTTTGCTAACATTTTATCTTTTTATAATCAATTTTCATTGTATTTAAAAGCTATGTGGACCTGCGAAGGCCCTAAAATATTCTAAATTCCAATGCCTGGGTACTGAAAGATTCAGATATTTGAATTTGGTATTTCCAGTGCCCGGACACACTCTGGCAGCTTTAAATCTTGAAATAAAACACATTTATGTGATTGAATGTTTGTTAAAATTTAGCCTCCTTAAGTGCCCGGACATTGAAATGAAGAATTTTCCAGTGCCCGGACAGCCTTATTTTTTACTGATGCTTTTAAAGTTTGTTTGAAATAAATGTTAAAATTTATTATCTTTTAGTACCTGGATGAATGAATATTTTAAATTTCAATATTTGATCACTAGAATATATTTTAAACAACCATATTGAAATTTAGCCTCTCTTTCAGTGCCTGTAGTTGGACAGCCTCTGAAACCTTTCAATGTTGAAATAAAACATTTATGTACATGAATGTTAAAATTTGGCTTCTTTCATTGCTCGGACGTTGAAATAGACAGTGCCCGGACAGCTTCATTTTAGCTTATATGTTTTTTAATTTTGTTTGATGTTAAAATTTATCATTTTAAATTGCAATAGTTGACTACTGAAATGTTTTAAAATGAGCAGACATTAATATTTAGCCACTTTTAAATCCAGATGTTTAGATTTAGCACCTTTTAGTGTCCAGACTCTGATATTTAGCATTCCCAATGCCCAACAGCTTTTAATTTGAAATAACACATATGTTCATGTTCAAATGTCCAAAATCTAAGATATTTATATGGATGAATGATAGAATTTAGCAAGTTTCAGTGCCCCAGACATGAGAATTTAGCGGCTGTCAGTGCCCCAGATGTTGCAATTTTGATCCTATTTCATTTTTATTTCACTTCTCTTGGCTTTCCGTCACCTCAACGCCTGTTCCGAGAGACGCTTCGACCAAAGCACTTCGTCCTTCGATCTTTTCACAACGTGGGGGAGTACATATGAAGTGACAGACTGGGAGGCCAGGCGACATTGTAATAGAGGCAAAAAAGGAATGGAAATATATTAGCGGCAAGAAAGATTGTCTTGTTGAACAGATATCTAATTATCTCCTCTTGAACATAACATTACACCAACTGTTTTCTACTGATGTTTCTTTTTTCCCCTTCTTCCTTTCCTCCACTTGAATACATATAACATTACACCAACTGTTTTCAAATAAATCATTTTCTCATACCGTGCTGCTTTCTTTACTCTGAAATATTTTAACAGAAATATATTTTGTACTTTTTTATATTCTACAGCAATAATGATCAAATCTCTCTCTAATTATGTAAGGATGAACTCAACATCTTATCTAAATTCTTTAAATGATATGTGCCCTTCTGACCTCTGTCCTCTTATTAACATCCGATATTTAGACGGTTTGATTTTAGAATTTGTCCTTATGATTATGACTCATGGGCACAGGAGTTTCAGCTATATAGCACCCAGACTTTGGAATCAATTACCCTGTGATATTTGGAACATACATTAGCAGGCTTTAAATTGAAAATAAAAACTTTCTTGTTTCGACACTTTCATAATTATATGGACTTTTTTTAAATGTGAAAAGTTATATTCAATTTAATTATTGTTTCCAGAACAGCAGGATATTAATTTTATTTTTTAACTGAACATGAAATGTGAGACATTTTGAGTTCATAGAAAAACAAACTGATTTTTTAATGCTAATAATGCATAAGTTTACTATTTTCTTTAATAATACTTCTTCTTTATTCACAGATATCGCAATGAAAAACTGATGGTTCTAAACTGTAATCATCGATTTGATGTTGAAGAGAATGAAGAAAGAAACCATTTGTTGAAAAAGTATTTACACATACTTGGCAGTTGCAGGATTATGCATTTTCAGATTATTACTATTATTATTACTAGCAAAAACATTAAAGATCAACATTTTCATTGACTTCACATTTGCAAGTCATGCAAACACCCACTGGAGAGAAACCCTACTCTTGTCTAGTGTGTGGATCAGCATTTTCAGAGAACTCACATTTGAAGACACACATGCGAACACACACTGGAGAGAAACCCTTTTCTTGTCAAGTGTGTGGTTCAGCATTTTCAGTCAGTTCACATTTGACACAACACATGCAAACACACACTGGAGAGAAACTCTTGTCAAGTGTGTGGGTCAGCATTTTCGCAGAATTCAGCTTTGAAGAAACACATGCAAACACACACTGGAGAGAAAGCTTAGTCATACCAAGTGTATGAATCAGCATTTTTGAATAGTTCAGATTTGAAGAGACATGTTCGCTCACACACTGGAAGGAAGCATCATTTAAAAGTTTACATGGAATACACTGACCAACAACCACTTGTATCTATCAGAAACTACCACAACGTATTGCAGAAGAAGCTGCAAAACACAAGAAACTACTGTACCTCCTCCACAGCCCAATTCTTTCCTCAACTGCTATTACCAAAGAGCGCTTACGCGAGGCACAACTTAATGATAACAAGTTGACGCGATTATGTCATTTCATAGCCCTCGGCCAAGCTCCACATAATGACCCTACTCTTCGGGGATATTATAAGCTGTTCACTGAACTGTCAATCGACGGTGATAATATCATCTACAAAGGTGACCAAATACTTCTCCCTGACAGTTTACGTGAAAAAGCTATTTCCCGGGCCCATGAAGCATCACATCCAAGACAGGATGCAGTCAAGCGCCGCTTGAGAGCACATTGTTGGTTCTCTGGGATCGACAATGCTATAGAATTCCAGGTGGAGAATTGTCATGAATGTCAGATACGAACAGCATCACCGATCAAAGCACCTCTTATATCAACCCGAAACCATGACAGGCTATATCGATTGATCTGTTCAGTCCACCTCCAGACCAGCGCCACATACTGGTGGTGCGATGCAACCTATGCCGTTTCCCAGACACAAAGATAGTTAAATCTAGCCCACCACGTTCTTCCAGCTTTGGGGGAAATATATAAAAACTTTGGCAATCCACAATGTCATAAATGTGACAATGGACCCCCATTTAATGGACAAGAATTCCTCAACTGGTCCGCGAAAACGGGTATTAAAATCAAATCCTCATATTCTTATCACCCAGAGGGAAACAAAGCGAATGCTTCATGAAACCATTAAAAAAGGCTATCCAAATCGCACTCGACAAAAAACGCCCCATTGATGAGCTTCTCTGTGATTATCGCTCAACTCCACATCCAGCTACCGGTCTTACACCTGGGGATATGTTGCTTAGGGGAGGTTATCAAAGTTTCCACAGGAAGCCAGAAACCATGATAATCACAGGAAGGAGGTTACCAATACTAAAGTAAACTTCTCTCGATTTGAACATATACCATACACGGTAACAGACGTTCAAGGGAGTTGCTATGAACTAGTTCAAGACAGCGAACATGACAATAGACGACTATCTTCAGACACATCAGTGACATTAAGCTATAACAAAGCATGCCCAGCCCCATAAATCGATCACACACCACCTCTAAAAAAACAGCCAAAACGAAGATACCGGGCAAAACCACGCCAGATCCAACACCAAATCAACTACCGAATTAAGCGGTCCTACAAACAGCTAAACCCCTTCCAACAGCAACTAAACCCAAACACGATACTACATATCGTTGTACAAATGGGCCTGACAGAAATTCCCACGATAATGTTGCTACCACACCCATACCAAGCCTATCTGGCATGGACCATACTCGAAGAGAGAAGTAAAGTCAGTAAAACCCAAACTACCCTCGAGATATGGCGACTACGTTGTGAACCTACCAGGCAAGCAAAGTCGAGAAGGGGGGTGGTGATGCATGCACGTTGACCTCCCTTGAATATCACACTCTAACCAAGAGTTACTGCCCTTGGATATCGCGCTGGTTTGGCGGAGGACTCGCTAGGGGACGCAACAAGAGACAAACAAAGGATTCTCGCGACTACACCAGGAGGGAAACAGTTTCACTGCTTCTATGTAAATAAACCTGTTGAAAACGTATATACCAGCTTTCTCACCTGTTTCACTTAATGGATTTTAATACAATTTTCAATACTTATCGAATAAAGGATGAATTCTTTTATAAATCAGTTTGTATTGCAAATTCTTTCATTGTGATTAAAAAAAGCTCCACTTAAAACATTTGATTTATTTCATGTATTATTTCAGGATAAGGCGGTTTTTTATATCATTAAGTCAAGACCATGAAAATATAAATTCTGCTTCTGTTTTTGAGAAAGCTTGATGGCACATTTCCATAAAAGATGTTTTGTAAAAAAACTGAGAAAAAAATACTGCTCTAATTGCCAATATTTTGCATTCATTTGATAAAATATAAGTTATCGCTATTTTCCATAAAAAGAGAAATACTCTTAGCATTAAAATCTTTTTATAGAGAAATTTTATCAAATGCGAGAGAGGTGTCTCATGCCAAGTTTTTCCAATTTTAATTGATCACCCTCAACGCAAATGCTGCCAAAAAACGTTGATCACAGTTTCTATTGAGTGACTAAGTAGACCTGATTTATTTAGTAACTGAGCATGAAATGTGACACATTTTGAGTTCATATAAACAAACTGAGTTGTTTTAAGTTTGTTATTGCAAATAATGCATGAGTTTAGTATTTTCTTTAATAATGCCTCTTCTTTATTCACAGATATTGCAGTGCCAAATACTCTAATCGATTTGATGTTGAAGATGAGAATGAAGGAAGAAACCATTTTTTGACCAAGCATTTACCCATGTTCTTGGCAGTTGCAGGATTATGCATTTTCACATTTCAAAATCTGTTTGCATACACACGCATTAGATAAAAAAATGCTATTCTTTTGCAGGTGCAGATGCATCAATTTTAACATTATTTTTTAAATCTAAGCTTCACAAAACACTGAGTTGGCTTTGTGATTAATGACTTCATAATTTATGGAGTAACTGAACTGAAAGATATGTTATTCTTTTTTTACAAATTCATATAAAACTTTTGTTTATATCTTCATGGTATAGAGTTGAAAACATGCTCTGAACATATTTGTGGCTGTACACTTTAGCACGATTCAACATTTAAAATCATCAGGACTCATGTTATCAAGAAACTATATTCTTGTCATGGAATAACACATGGATATATACTCTGATTCCAAGAGGCATTTTATTGTATTTAGCTAATAAGATTTGATTGTGAAGCTACTTTTGTGATGAATGTTATGTAATATGTGCGGATCTGCATTTCCACAAGACATGGGAATTCTCATAAACTACCATGTTTTTAAAAATTTGAAAAGAATCCTAGCTTAAAATGAACTTGAATTTCATGAAAATTAGTTTTTCATCACTGATTCCATTTAATAAATACTGGCATCTCCAAAATAGGATCTTCATTTCAGGATGAGAGAACAGTAAGAATTTCTTGGCAAAAACTAATACTGTCTTTGTATGATGTTGCTTAGATTTAAGGATTTGATTCAACTGATTCTATGAATCAATTTAGACAATATCTTTAAATAATGACATATTTTTTAAATGAGTGCATCTACATTTCCTCAAGATTCAGATTCTTTTTAAAATATAGATGGAAATTCTCATCAAATACCATGTTTTTACAAATATGGCAAGCATAAAAGGGTGCAAATGATCTGTGTATGTCACACCTGTCAAGACTAATTCCAGTTTCACTTGTATTCCTTGTTCACTGCAATAGAACACACCCCACACAATTACAGAGACACCACCAGCTTGGCGAACATCCTGATGACAGGCTGGAACCATAGCGTCATACAGCAATGTAATATACGCTGTACAGTGCATTGGATGATGGGTTGAGCAGCAGCTGCATTGAATTGAGATGTCATTTGATGCAATGTTCCCCTTCATTAGTTGGTTACCATCCTTGTCAGTCACCATCCCTTTCTTGCATTACCTGTCAGTGCCTCGAGTTTTCATGTGCTGTTGATATCTGTCCAGAATTCACATATTGCTGGTATACCCTTACTAGTCTTGCCTGAGAAAAACCTAGAGTAGTTGCCACCCCAGATATAGAGTGGTCCATGTTTCTGGCCTCAACAATCATTCTGTGGTGAAACGATGTTTAAATCCTGTCTATATCCCATGGCTGCCACAGCTGCACTACCTCATTACCTATTAAATCACATATACATCATCTGGCTATGTCCATTTCTGCAAGTGGGGGAGGCTACATCATCTAATGTACTGCTGTCTCAAATCTTTGGGGCACTTCAGTTTACATGGACATAAAATGGGTAGATATGTATTGAGCATTTCATTAAACTTTGCCTACTTGTCATGATTCAAAAAATGGGAAAATAACAAAATATTAAACTGTAATTTTGGAGTCAAACAGGATAATTCCTTTCTTAAAACAACATTTTTTTCCTTTCTTTCCAAACAGATAAAATGCCCATGATACAAGAGAGGAAATTTGTGTACACATAGCTCCACTTTTTAGCCAGAAATAAGTCAATGAATTGGTTTCATTCTAACACACTCCTCAAAGTATACATTTGTTTAAGTCTGGAAAACTTCTTTGAATTGCCATTTTGAATTTTGTTTACTCTACAAAATAAGTCCTGTTGAATAAAATCAAAGCAGTTGACGGAAGCAGATAACTCTGGCCATGGAGTAAAGGGTAGCAAACTAGTATCACATAACCTTACTACTGAAGTGAATTCAACCTTTACTGAATGCTCTACATTTGAGGCATTGTGCCATAGTATGCTAAGCTTAGTGAGAAATGATTCAATAAGGGGTGTTTTTGTCTTGTGCTTATTTGATTGTTAATTGTGAAAGCGTGTGGTTCCCCATATCACAAATGAATTAATAGATATAAGTTGTCATTAATTAATGATGAT
>VCCN01006248.1:181999-210446 GCA_006491835.1 Architeuthis dux
TTTCTCAATGCTGAAAAAAGTTCGTTTTTTGGTTTTTTCAGTGAAACCTTCTTTTAAAGTTGCTTCCAATCTTTCCAAATAAGGTTCCTAAATATCTGACACCATGTAATGTTATGAAGTTTGACAGTATTAGATGAAGAAATAAAAGAGAATGCAGAGTGAGATACGATCGTGTTTATTTGGGCTAAGCTAAGTGTACATAGTGATATTGTTATTATGGGGCAGGAACCTATCTCTAAGATTAGAGAGTTAATCCAAGGGAGGTAACTCATTTAGGTGTGTGACCATTAGATTATCTCACAGAGATGGCTTCTTTTCGTTTTTTGTTGGAAAAAAAAAACGTAATTTACGAGCGGGCATGCTTTAATATGAGGCATCAAAGACCTAACGAATCGCTGGATTGGCTGAACACTGCAGCTGAACAGAGTAACCTAAGGGGAAAAAATCGTATAATGTTTATACATATGTATGTTATGTTAAATCAATAAACATGCCGAAGCAAGCACCCAGCAGCCCCCATTCCGTTTCCGGTCCCAGAAAGCGCGGACCGGAAGTAGGAACGGGGAAGGCTCAGTTCAGCTCAAGCATAGCTCTTATCAACATGTGTCTTTCGTTTTATCCTTTCTTAACACGCTTAAACATGAATTACTAATCAAACGCATTCTAATCTTACACAGCTACCACAGAAAGAACAACAAAGGCAGATAAACACAACAAGAACATTACAACGAGCACCAGAGAAGAAAGCACGGTAGGTACAGGCATGCAGCTCATGGAGAGCACTAACATATATGTGGACAGCATCATGGAAAACCTTCCAACGAGCACCCCCTACCTGGAAATCTTGGAAGAACACCCAAGTGCAGACAACGTGTGCTCTACAGTTATTCAGATGTGCCGAGATGGATGGGCAGGAATGTTGAGAATGTAATGGACGGAGTGCGCCTTCCTAACCGTACATGACGGTCTTCTGCTTAGGGTACAATGCTGGTCATTCCCTCAGCTTTAAGAAACGATGTCTTGGAGACAGTTCATGAAGGTCACCAGGGCATATGTAAATGCAAGGAGCTAGGCAGAGTGTGTGGTGGCCAGGATTAAGCCAGCAGCTAAATGAATTAGTGCTGAACTGCAGATCGTGCATAAAAGAGAGCACTAACCACACAGAGCCTCTCATTCAGACGGAACTTCTAGACAGACTCTGGCAGAGGTTAGGGGGCAGACATTTTCACTCTAAAAGAGAAAATGTACCTGCTCGTGGTGGACTATTACTCAAGGTTCATAGAAATAACGAACCTCGCGCTGTCAAAGTCAGCTGACCTTATAGTCCATCTCAAATCAATGTTCGCACGCCATGGAGTGCCGGAGACTTTAATAACCGACAATGGACCACAATTCTCGTGCGGTAAAGTTTTAGCTGTTGCCTCAAAATATGGATCTCGGCATGTGACCAGCAGTGCAAGATATCCGCAAAGCAATGGGGAAGCCGAACGTGCAGTCCAGGCAATAAAGAATCTTCTGACCAAAGCGACAGATCCGTTCCTTGCCTTGTTGGCATACAGATCGACATCCATCGCAATTGGATCCAGTGCTACTGTCAAATCCAAAGAGAAAGAGAGAAGGAATGCTGATAAGATTTACTTTAACCAGCGTCACCGAGTGTCTCATCTCAGCAGCCTTCAATCCGGAAAAGAGGTGTGGGTGACTGCCGCCCAAGTCACTTGGACTGTGGCAAACAAAACTTCAGCATCACGATCTTACCTAGTTGACGTGCCCAACGGGACTATACGAAGGAACAGACACCACCTGATTCCAATAGACGTACCTGAGAGTGTCAAAGACAACAAATATACAGCTGTCCTCACGAACACACACTCCGGTTTCTTCGCCAAAACAAGTAACACCTAGTCTGGAGCAGACTCTCAGAAGATCTGGGAGACCAGTGATTAAACTCTCTAAGGCTGACCTTATATATACTTGTCGTTCAAAACAGGGAGATGTGGCGATATTGTTGCTTGCAATGCTCCATTATGCTTATCCTGATAGAACAGGACACGCTCTTCGGGATTCGAGGGGCGAACGTGACATTACATGACTGAACTTGTTGTATTGTTGTAGTGAATAAAACCTCTTATCTTTTATCTTATACTCTTGTGGTTGGTGATTCAGGTCTACATTATAATAACACGACATATACGACAGCTGCTCAACCATTTCAGCTTTGATCCGATCAAAAAGGATGAACATGAAAAAAAGATGTAAAAAGATAAAAAAAAAGTAAAATAAAAAATATGTAAAATGAAAAAAACAAAGAAAAGATAAAATGATGCAAAATGAAAAAAGATGTAAAAAAAATAAAAAGATGTAAGATGAAAAAGGATTAACAAAAAATATTTAAAATAAAAAAAGTAAAAAGATGTAAAATGAAAAATATTGTAACACGACATTTAACCGCATGCGTCTTTTGCCTTGCGTTGTCGGTCGTAGCAACGGCGAGAACGTGCCCCCCCGCCGCTATCGTTGATACGCCGGTCCAATCCTTCATGTCCGGAATGTGACACCCCCACGCTGTGTTCCTGATGAAGGACCGGAGGACGCTGGGTCGAAAGGTATCACAAGGGAAAATAAAGGTTACCGAAAAAACGACAACACGTTTGGATTCGGAAGATCGTGCTGCAACACAGCTTTTCCTAAAAAGGCTTCTTATTACTGGTTAGTACTTGAGGGTTGGCCGGCTATGTTGGACTTCAACCCCAGGCTGCCATACTCCCAGGGTGTCGGTCAGAGGCAAGGTATGGCTATTCGTCTCTCATAGCTTCTAGCTACAACTGCAAAACGAGCTGATTCGAACTGAAGTTTATGCCGCGAGTCGCCGCCTTATATGATAAACGAACCAAAACCAGGGTGGTCCTGGAAGGTGTGTAGGGGACAATCCCATATGGTAATTTTGACAATGTTTTGTCTGCAATCTGTCGACACTTGTTTAACAGTACTTTCCACCTGACCCAGGGTTGTTTACTCAAAAGGGGAACTTTTCTATTTCTCTTGTCTGGATAATTCAGGTCAACTTAAGTACATATTTCGACTCATCCCGTCTGCAAGTTGACCAGTGGTGTCTGGGAAAATAGTATTCGCCAAAGGTTACAATGAAAAGTACATATTCACACACTCCTAATTTCTGGGTGTCCCATGTATCAGCTATGTACTTGCAAAATCCAAAATCTCTCAATAAAGTATTCTTTACTTGAACAATTTTATCAACTTAATTAACCCCTGGCCATCCATAGTATCACATTATGAAATATGTGTAACATTATTATTGGCGTGAGACTTTTAAATTAAGTTCGTCTTAATTAAGTTCATCAATGATTTTAATGTGTATGTATACGTGTATGTATATGTGTGTGCATATTTATATACACATCTCAAATCCACTGTGAAGGATCTTTCCCACGCTACCCTTGTAATAATAAAATAATACGATAATGGATTCGGACATATGGTCAGTTTATCTACTACTAAACGAAGTCTGAGAGAAGAAAAGGACGGTACCGAAACACGCAGCATGACTCCAAGATACGATATAGTGGCTGACAGCTAGCATTCCCTTAATTGATATATGGGTTATTTCGTGAGAAGCGAAAAAGATACTGATCACATGACCAGGTCTCGGCCAATCAGAATCACGAAATTAACAAGAAATTATCATCTACCACCGGACGATATGCGGCCACAACAACAAAGAAGCAACAGAGAAAACAAATTAACAAGAAAAAAACAAACAACGACAGTTAACCAGGTTGGTGGCTTTTGCATTTTTACTTCGTGCGATTTCTGCTGGATCTTTAAAAAAAAATGGAAAATTTGAATAAATAAGCAAAAATGGAATCTCAAGTTTTCAGCTGGTTCCAAGATTGCCTGTCTAGAGAGATAAAAAAAAACACTGCGTGTTTGGTATCAAACACGCTAGGAGTTGACACTTAAACAAAACGTATTACACCATTAGTTAGCAAAGAAGACGGTGGTTTAGATAAATATTTTACATTAGCGCAGGATAATTAACAGGGGAAATGCCCAGCAGCGTTACTGACGACAAAAGGTCCCATAGGTAGTTCCGTACATAGGATGATAGCAAATAATCCGCAAATATCGTAGCGAAACATCAAAACTACACTAGAAGAATATTTCGTGGAAGTGGTCGACCCTCATGTAGTTTTCTTAGAATTAGCCAATATTAGGCAGGGTAAGAACGAAGGTATTCACCAGTATATGAAAAGGGTAGTTCGCTTAGCAGGTGTGGGGCGGGGGCATACGTAAGGAATAACATGAATGAACCTGTAGTAGGAAATCAAGTTAAGAATGTTTCATAAAGGGTTTAAGAGACACGGATATTAGGCTGTCCGTTTTAAAAGACGATCCACCAACCGTAGAGGCGGACTATCAGAAAGCTCTATCGGAGAATAAGTGGAAAATTAGGGACAAAACGAAGGCTGATAGTGACCACGAATCTATGGAAGTGTGCAACGCTAGGAGACGACTACAGGTAAATGAAATTAATCCCAATAGGGGAAGATAAAGTAGGGGTAGAGATAGGGGAAACCACGAGAATTACAGGGGAAAAGAGAGAATATACATTTTTATAGAGGGAACAACACGGGAAGGGAGGGGAGAGACAACAGAGGGATAAATGGGGCGCCTTATGGCATTATTTGTTGGGAATTTGAAGGTGCAGGTCACATACGAAGATACTGCACACGGCGAGCCCCGGGAAACTGCATGGGTCCGTTCGCGAGATGTCCGGCGAATGGAAGGACACATGTAATCGATACTATCAGTATCAGGTTAGGGTCGAGAAACTTTAGGGCCTTAGTGGATACAGGAGCGGAAGTCTCGGTAATACGTACAAGAGTGTATAGAACGCTATACCCGAGACCCGAACTGGTAGATAAAAACATAAAATTACAGACAGCTAATGGGTCGGCTTTAAAAATAGATGGACACACTCGCCTACGGGTTGGGGTAGGGACAAACAAAATGGCTGCCAGCACACACAAAAAAACAGAATTTCATATCTCGTCTCCCAGTTGACATATCTGAGTACTTTAAAGGGCTAAATCACGGCTTTCAGACATGAGGAATTCAAAAATTCTCTTTATCTTACCATAAAATAATTAATTTATAGGTATTTCAGGATTTCAAGTATACTTTATAGGCAAAATTGTGGATTTAATTCATGAAGGAGATATATACATATATAAATAACGTTTTAGCGTGATTTGACTGAAGTATTATGTAGCAGTGACTGTTGGTTAGTTTCTGAGCGACACATGCCAGAGTGAACGTGTGTCTAGCGCGCTTAGAGTTTTTCCCCAAGTTGAACAATGAAAGTTTTAGAAAAGTGATGCGTCTGTGTGAAATTCAGTTTCTAATGTTGAAACAGGCCTATGGGGAGGATTGTCGGAACCGTACGCAATACCACGAGTGGTACCAGCGTTTCAATTCGGGAAGAACATCCACCAAAGTTGATATCAAATCTGGACTACATTTCATGTGGATAGAGGAAGATCCCATTTAAAAGGTGCATGCTCTGATTCGCACACTAGACACTCGTTAACGGTGGTTCGTGTAGCTCGAAAACTAACCAACGTGGCATGATGCAGTTTTTTAATACGGGGGATCAGAGTCACTGCTCCATAACATTTCAGTCAGAGCCTGCTGAAATGTCTCATTGGCGCGCTGTTTAAAAGGTTCGGTTTCTTTATGGACAAAAACCCTAACCCTGCAGATTTGCCTGTTGATTTGCACGGGCTTCATCCACTAGAACAGCACAAAAGCCTTTCTGTTGCAGCAGGAGGACGGGTCCAACAATGGTCGGGACGTAACTGGCACTGGTCAACGTTCCCTCCACAAATACCACAAGGTAAACGAGAGTTGTAACTCATGGCACCCCACACTGTGATGTCAGGGGTTGGGCTTGTGTGTCGTGGGCGAATACACCCTGGAAGATGTTGCTCCCCAGGTCTATGTCGCTCATACAAACTATCATCACTTGCATGAAAGCAGAACTTGCTCTCATCACGGACCACTACGCTTTATTGTTTTATAATGTTTCATTGTGAAGTGACTCATGCCAGCACAAAATGAAATGATATATATTTTAAAGAAATCTGTAGATTTGCATAGATACAAAACATTTTCACTGTGTTATTTTTAGATTATTGAAAAGGTTTCTCATAGAGAACATATGTAAGTACATTGTGGAAAACTTTTTGAATTAGAATCTTTTACAACTGACTTTTGAAAAGAGTATACTAAATGCTTTACTGAAATTGCTCAAATATTTTGTGCATAGATTTGCATGTTTGTCTAGTTGTGTTGTTAAAGGTCTATAAATGTTTTCTTTTCCATATAAATACCATTTCTATTTCAATATTCATACGAATTTGAGTTAGGATTACATACATGATAATCACAGTCTCCATGGCAGAGAAAGAAAATATTAAAGAGAGGGAAAGGACATGAATTTAAAATGGTACAGCTTCCCCTCAACTATGGAAATGGACATATATAACTTAGATATCCGTTTGTAAGTTGCTTTTTGAAAGTTTTCATGTTTTTATCGACTAACAAAGCAGTTCAATCATAATTGTAGTTGAAAATAATTGTAAAATTATTCTACATGCACATCATTTCTTGTGAAAGTAGATGAATACCTTAAATTCTAAAAGTTGAACACTCAAGAAAGCATGCATTATAAGACAAAGCAGAGTAACAACAATTACACCTAGGAAACAAGCAGGGACAGCAGTAGTAGCAACTGGATCTTGTAACCACTGACTGATGGTTACTCTCCCTAAAAGAGGATACCAAATTCTTTCTACTTTTAAACAAGATACATTATTGCCTATGATTGAATTGAAAATTAGACACTAAAAGAAAATGCAGTAGTCAGCCACAGTATAGTAACTAATCTATGAATATGTTCAGTCTATCTTCAGTGCTGGGCTAACTATGTAGCAAAGGTAGCACATGCTAAGGGCCCTGCAATGTCAAGGGCCCCGCACTAAATGCTTGCAAGCTATCAATTCTGATTTAGTGATTCTGCACTTGCTCTATTACTATAGTACCATACTGGGTGTTTAAGATTAGTGATTTTAGCCAATTTAATGGGAGTGTGGTATCTATATGGTACATATATGCTACATAAATGCAACAGTATTTGAAACTGAAGTTATAGCCGCTGCACAAAGATCAAAATGAAAAAGAAGTAATACTATTACTGAAATGTCAAACATTCATATTATCTGCCTGTATAGCAAATGAAAACATTATTTATCATTTTGGCTAGTATTATCTTTCATCTTAATTTTGTTAGTTGCTTCTTATCGCAACTTATTCAGACATTAAAATCTTTTTTTATAGAGAATTTTTAAGATTTTACTATTTTAAAAAATTAAATTTTTTTTTCTGTATCTGTTCTAATCAGTTAAAATCTGTTCTCACATGATGTACTGTGAAAGAGTAAGTAAAGATATGTAAAAAAAATGAAAACTGAAACCATGGGAGTTTTTTAAATTTTTTTATATTATTATTTTTGTTGTGATTTAATTGTCCGATATTTTTCTACGGATGTACATAAACGTAAATTTTCATGTTAACAAAGAGGACACAACTGCTGTCATAATCTCAGTCAGCCATCTACTTATTGATAAATACTGACTTCCATAATAGCTTCTTATGCGGTAATTGGTTTCGAACAGGTGCTAAAATGGCGGCAAATATTTGCCCCCACCATGAAAAAAAAGTGGTTTTTATGTAGTTTTTGAATGGAAAATCGTAATTATTCGTAAGTAATGATTTACTTTAACAGAATTATATACTTTAATTGCAGAAATATATACGCGGGAAAAATGATATCTTATTTGTCAACATCCGGGCAATCTCCACAGATCCAGCTAGTTCCTATTATAACTAAAAAGGATCTCACCGAGTGCATACCCCTGCCAACGCCATCGTCACTAAAAACTCTGCCCAAAAATTATCACTTCTTTTTTAGCCCACTGCCTACCCTTTGGTGATTTTCAATTGACATTCATTGAGAACTTTTAGAGGTAGTGCATGAACATATAGCTACGATAGAGAGAGGTAAATGTTTAAAATCCTGGATCTGCCCCAAAATTTAATCAATTCTTCCTTAACCCAACACAAAATGTCATTGAAATTCATTGAGAACTTCTGGAGATATTGTGTAGACAGACAAACACGAGTGAATACATATACTTCTTCCACCTTTGTTGGTAGAGATTAATGATAAGGATTAATCTCACACTTTAAGACAGCACTTAACTCCCTATTAACAGAGTTAATCTCTTTAAAAGGAAAAGTCTCTAATTTCAATGTTTCTTTCTGAACCACTTAAGGAAGAATGCAAGTCATGTCTGGTAACATAATTATATTATATTTACATGCCACTCACCATTTAAAAGCAATTTTTTGTTGAAGATACAATGACACTCATGACTAATTGAACACCTTTTCAAACTGTGTTTATTGTCAATACACTGTTGAAGACACATACACACATATATATATCTGAAGACATGTAAAGACGAGATTTGGTTATCGGACGTCATTCTGACATGTCCGATCGGGCATTGTTGTTCGTGACTCAATGAACATTGAAAAATGGAGATACTTGACTCCTGTGGATTTGAGGTGTTAGGTATGTTTAATCTTTCAAAGCTGAAGTTTTTTCTATTAGCAGAATGTGTGTGCTGCTGTGAAAAGTGGAAATTATGAGTGTAGTCGGGGGAAGGTAATATTCGGGTAGGGGAGAGGGGAACTACACATATACATATGAAATCAAATGATGGATAATTTTATATCCAATCGACAGAATATGGTAATTATAATGACACTTATTAGTGAGAGCCTATATTTGCCCGGTGTCGGTGTAAGTGACTGCTAAACGAGCGGCCTAAATCGTAAATGCGAATAAAGAAACGAACTTCGTGCAGGCATTTACGATTTAGGCCGCTCGTTTAGCAGTCGCTTACACCGACGCCTGGCAAATATAGGCTCTCACTAATAAGTGTCATTATAATTATCACAAATACATATATACAACGATATTCATACATGCACTTCACATACACATACAAGCATGGATACTCGAGAAGAAACATAATCACACATCTACGTGCGTACACGCAGGAATGCACACTTATGATCGTGTACAGACTCATTATGATCAATTGCTAAAAGTGTAGCCCCCACACACATTGTCTTTACAGGAAAGAAATAGACAAGTTCACAATTTTAGAAAAATATACTTAAAAGAGTTCAGCTTTATTCAATTCCATGTTAGGTCACTTGTAAATTCATAATAACAGCAGTCAGTCTTGCAAGTTCAAAATCACAATATAATTCCCTTGTTACTTGATTTAAAAAAGATCAGTAAATACAATTGTACCGCCAAAACTAGTGACGTCAGAGACGTGTATATAAGTCGATGCGAGGCAAATCCTTTCTCTAATTAATAGGTGGAATTTTGAGCCTTCCAACAGAGGTGAAAAAAACATTTTGTAAATTTTGTTGTTCGATATTTAGACTTACACTTTCTTATGTAAACACATTCCATGCAATACCTTTCCACTTGGAACAACCTAGTGTGTTCATACAGTGAACTATTTTTACTAAGACTTTCGCCAGGATTTCCCACCAAGGAACATTAAGAAACTTGTGTCTTGAATGACAATATGCATAGCATTTTAAATCCCAATACAAACCTTTTGTATAACTGAGTTCATTTACTCACATACTTGAATTAACATATCTATGTTTATTCAACACTTTTATCCTCCAGTCTGGACTGTATTGGCAAGATGAATTCCAATCTATTCAAACAAGGGAATAATACTTTTTATTTGGATATTTGCGTAGAAATGAATGATTTCAATTCTCTTTCGTTCATTCGAAAGTTTAAACTGTTTCCAAATTCTTCCATCATCTGCTTTTTCTCAATTGTCAAGATGAATTCCAATCTATTCAAACGAGGGAAAATGAGTTTTTATTTGGATCTTTGTGTAGAAATGAATGATTTCTATTTTCTCTGTTTGAATTCGTCCGTTTCTTGCATTTTTATTACTTCTTTAATTTCCCTCTATGTTTTTCAGTGAATACAAAGTAATTGGATTATTCAGGAAAGGAAAGAAACCCTTTGTTAAGATTAAAACCCATAAGAACCCACTGTAACACCAGTGTCACATACAATTTAATTGATCTGCAGTCTCTTAGTCTTATATATTATATTTGATCCCTGATTTTAATTCAGAAGTGTACTAAGTGACATCTACTAAACATCTTGGTGCAGTCACGTGACTGTGTCAATTTGCCTACTCAGAATTGCACATAATGTTCCTTTATGTAGAAATGGGTCTGGGTTCTTATGGGTTAATCATTTTTGTGATGACCATATTTATAATGCTTACATGGTGTTCAACTACCTACCAAGGTCGATCTAACACCCCCTCACCACACACATATATATGCGTGCATGTGTGTGTGTGTAGCAGTTTCTTTTAGTGTTTTAACCAAATGCTAAAAGTTAAAAATAATAGGAGCTGGATGTGTTGTTGATGTGTACAAAACAATATCTTTATAAAATGATTTGATTATTTGGTTTTCACCTCATTTGCTTGAGAAATTGCATGCAGCAATGAAACAGACTTTCAATCTGTAGCGGATCCCATAATAAATATAAGTGTGTGTATGTGCGTCCTGTATGGGCTGCTCTGCCCGCCAAATATACCTGTTAACAATTTGAAGAATACTCAAGTTACATAAGAGGACAAGAGTTGGTAGCTGCAAGTTCAAATCGCCATGAAGGATGTCGGGAAAGCAAATAATGAAAACAACATAACCCCCTACCTTGGATGAAAGAAATGATCCTGTTCAAAATACCCTGAAAATTACCAGACATTTTATACCACAGTACTGAAAGGCTGGGATAAAAACAAAAAATGTGTGGAAGCTACAATTATCTTAAAATGAACCAGGAAAATATTACTACTACTACAACCACTAAATGTGGTTCCAAACGATCAGGGAAGGATGAAAGAGGGGTTTATGGGTTCATCTTCTATCAGCCATAAGAGCTCTAAAAGCTCAATCAGTGAAGCAGTGCCGTACATAGGTAGCTTACCAAGGAAAGAAAGGATGTGAGTTCGAGTCTTGCCTATGACTTATTCTTTATTTCCGACCTGCGCCAGTTACTCACTGCCGTAGACTAACCCTTCTGAATAAGTTGTGATACAAAGCAATTGACAAATTTAAGATGGAAGAAAATGCTGGGCAAAAATTAATAATAGATGAAAAAGGTAATTTGAGAGTATTATTGAAGAGGAGACATGTATCATCACAGATATGCAATTACTTGCCAAATTGCCTGGACATTATTTCATCTTTTAGAAAGAAAGCAGTCAAGAAACACATACATGCCTACATACATACACACACACATATATATGGTATATTGACAATGTGGAAATGAAAGATTGAGAAAAGCGTGTTACATCACAAACATATTTATTATCCTAAAGAGTAGAATATTACCCATCATATGACGGTTCTTTAATACTGGGAATATTCTTATACATTATGGATATTAGCAGGTTTTCTCTTTTTTTGGTCATCCATATTTGGCTGTCCTATAGAAGCAGGTAATTTTGTGGGCTTTCATCATTTGTAGGTAAGGAAAATTGACACATTAAAAGCAAATGTATTTTTCACTATATTTCTAGCAAAAAGAAAGAAAAATCCAGTTAATTGAAATTGAATGATTTTCATTAAATCCTAATCACATACATGCTATTTTATTTGTGTGACATGTTTTGAGCATTGCAAAGCCATAAACCATGGCTATTATTTATACATGAATAATTCATTAATCATTGGCGTGTTCAGTTTATTACTTGGTAACAATAGAAAACGGAACCCACCTCTTTATGTCCATCTTATGCTAAGATGTATTAATGATGGGATCAGTTTATTATTTCCCAATAGAAAACCGATCCCCCACTTTATTGATCCTCCACTTCATGTACATTAAAAGAGTTTAAAATCTGTTTTAAGTACGCCAATCTTTTCATTTTTTAATCATCAAATTGAGACATATGTTGGGGCTATGTATGAAAGATATCAAAGTTGTAGCTGGTCTACACACTTAGATATGAACAGATATTTAGTGTGACCAAAATCAGTGTTACAAAGCCACAAACCTAGTGTCTTCAGAAGCTCTTTTGCAGTGCAGAAAGCTCACGTGTGTGCAGTCCGATTATTCACATGTATTTATTACATATTATGAATAAATACAAATGACATCATTAATATATATCTATTTATAAATCTGTACATATCTAAATCTATCACATTATCTCTCCATATATATACAGATAGAAACTCTAAATAGTTATTAGGAAGTCAATTTACTTGTTATTTGATACATTTCTCATTTATTTCATTATTGCAAACTGGACTTGCAGCTAGTTCCTGCAGAATGCATATATAATGATAAGTGATCATGGATTTGAACTATGTATTTATTGAATCATACCTTATTTGAAAATCCTCACCATCATGCACTCTTGGATTACATTTAATTTAAATATCTGAGGGGATTTTACTGGATTTTTTATTTGAAATATGGAAAATTTAAAATCTGATCTTTTTTGAAAATAGGGTGGGTGAAGGCAGGGCCAAGGGGAACCACCATCTAAAAAAATGAAAAAAATCCACTTGAATTTTTAAAAACTAATATGCTAAAAACATCCCCATTAGCAACCACAGAAAGTTTGGTTGCCTTAGCTCTAGCCATCCTTGCAATAACAAACAGACATTTGGTAAATTATAGAGAGAATATGTCAGTTGCTGGCTTGTGCAATATGGTCCATAGAACTTCACTTGGTAATCAAATGGCTATAAATAGAATAACAAAGTTTCATAAAAGGATCTTGAAAAGTTCCGGTTATAAATCAAAATTTAATTTTGCATGTAAAATGTATATTTAAATGTGTATATCAAATTTCTCTTTATTCAATCACAATATAAGTAGATACAATAATTTCCTTTTGCTTTGATATTGACAACCTTCCTTCATTCAACAGTTTGATCTGCCATCACAACCACTAACCAGATAAATAGGTGGTAATAATATTTGAATTACAACTATTCTCAAAAGACATCCTTACAGACACAACACATGTCTGATTTCCATTACAACAGCTAATCTGATGGACCCAAAGTAAATGTCCAGTTTAACAATATACTTACATTGTGAATCAAACCCCTTGCTAAAAACTTAAAAAGGTTTGGAAATTTCAAGAACTAATACACTAAATACATGCTCCGGGGTCCCATTGGTAACCACATCAAATGTGACCAGAGCTCTAGCCATCCTTGGGATATGTGATGATAGACAGATGGACAAAAAAGACATTTGGTAAAATCTAGTAAGATGGCAAAAATGTATTTGGTTTAAATGAAAATTCCATGTATTTAAAAAAATATTTTAAAATATTTATTGTAGGTTTTCATGTTCTTTATTTAAAAATCCAACTTAAATTCTATATGTTCAATAATGAATTATATTTACTAAACTAATTATTCATTATTTATTTGAAATATAATCTTTCCTCTCATTTTAACCGGATTCCAAAATGTAAGTCATTTTCTTGGTTATTATTTGGTACTAAATCTTGGAATAATTTTGAGTTTTAAAATGACAATTTATTTCTGATAAGATAACACAGGAGAGGGGAATAAAAATGTAAATTAATGAGTGAAAACAAACTCAGAAACAAAACTGTAGATCTGGTGGTCCTTACCAGGTCTAACAGACTGAAGGAGACCAAAAACAGTCTATTAGCAACTACGAGTTCACACAGACAACAAGAGCACTCTTTTCCCCCCAATGGGGACATACTGGCATGCACTGACAAAGTCAAAGTTGATTCACTCCCTAGAACAGTTGGCAAAGGAACACACAGCAGATCAGGACCAATCACAAGATACAGGTGAAGCTCCAATAGACACTGAAACTCTGATCTCCAGTCAAGTTGGTCATCTTACTCACAAAATTACACTAGTGGATGGCATAGTTGTTGTCCAAAAGCTGACCAGTGGTCACAGTCAAACATTTAAGTGAATGGTTCTATGACAGACTGTTGTCCCTAACCAAAGACTACGATGAGGTGATTCTGGTGTTTGACACATACAAGGCTGATTATTTGAAGCACATCACAAGGGTCAAGAGAAGAAGGCAATCCAATAGCAAATCAGAGATGACACAAACATCAAGAACATTCCAATGAGCTGCTTACTTTCCCATGACCAAACAAAGGCTGATCTAACAGAGTAACTGGCATCAAAAACCATTGAATACAGCAAAAACTCCCCCAATCTTGTCATTGCATCTGCTGCAGGACACACTGAGAGCAATTATCAATTGCACTTTGAAGGAAACAACCATGAAGAATTAGAGACCTTGCTGATCTACCAGGTAGTTCGGGTATCCCATCACAACCCCTCAGATGCACAGCTCATGTTTTTTTTTCTCCAGACAGAGATGTACTGGTTCTGGTTGTAGCAAATCATGAACTCTTGCTGAAAAATAGTCATGTTTCAATGACATTTCTGAAATATGCTTCTTTTCTGTTTTGGGACTGACATGTATGTCTACTGGAAAGTAAGATTTGAGTACACAATCAAAAGTGTTTGGATTGTGGAATTAATTCTTGATGGAGACATCATTAGAAAGAAGATTTCCAAGAAAGTGAAGCTAGGTATGTAGCATTCCTTGAAAAATGCTACATACCTAGCTTCATGTGTTTAGCCTTAACTTTTTATGCTCAACAGATACAAATTGACAATATACCCTGTTGGAAAGCTGTTGAAATTCTCTTTCTAACAATATATAATAGAGAATTAAATCCATAGATTTTGGCCTACAAAGTATACTTGAATACCTATCAGCTTTTATGGTAAAATAAAGTGTATTTTTGAATTTCTCATGTCTCAAAACCATGATTTTAAAGTACTCAAATATGTTATTCTGGGTTTTGTTGGTGTGACTGAGGCCATTTTGTTTTATGTAAATGAGGTAGTTCATCCCAACTTTTGTCTTGGGAACATCCTAGTACCCTACTCATAAGGTCCTGGGGGAGGTGCAGAGTAGGTCCTGCTGGTCCCCAGACTGTTTGCTTACTTACCAAAGAATGGAGCAGCTTTTGTAAAAAAGGAATAAAAGAAAACCGATAATATACATAATTTAAAATACAGTACTGTTGATATTACAATGGATATTTTACCTGATTTGCAAAGAATTCAAAATTCTTGTAGCATGTTTTTCCATGTGTGTTGTTAAAGTTGATACAGACATTCACAGATATATGGACTCCCTTTTTAGTGTGTGATTTTATGTTTTGTTTTTAAAATAAAAACTCCTTCTAGAAGACAAAGCACACACTGCATAAGAATATGGTTGGTCTCTAGAGAATCTTTCAAAATGCTGTTTCAAACACTTTACAGATATAGAGATTCAGTTTGCACATTCACTTGTGTATTTAAGCAGGACATGCTTGAAAATACAAAAGCTTGCAGTTGAATCCTGTGAAAATGCTTATCCATGCATGGTTAGTGTTGCTTTTATTGTATCTTTACAAGAACAAAGTTTCCCCTCAGTGTGTTGCATAACAACTTTTAAATGTTGCTTACCTCCAGTGTGTGAGCGAATGTGTATCTTCAAATGTGAACTATTCAAAAATGCTGATTCATACACTTAGCAAGAGTATGGTCACATATGTACCTTCATAGCCAAATGCCTTGAAAATGCTGGTCCACCCACTTAAGCGATGGGTTTCTCACCAGTGTGTGTTCGCAGATGTGTCTTCAAACCTGAAGTCTGTGAGAATGCTGATCCACACACTTGACAAGAGAAGGGTTTCTCCCCAGTGTGTGTTCGCATATGTTCTGTCAATCGTGTACTCCGTGAAAATGCTGATCCACAGACTTGACAAGGGAATGGTTTCTCTCCAGTGTGTGTTCGCTTGTGTGCATTCAAAGTGGAACAGTCGGAAAATGCTGATCCACACACTTGACAAGAGTAGGGTTTCTCTCCTGTGTGTGTTCGCAAGTGTTTCTTCAAATCTGAATTCTGTGAAAAGGCTGATCCACACACTTGACAAGAGAAGGGTTTCTCCCCAGTGTGTGTTCGCTTGTGTGCTTTCAAAGTGGAACAGTCAGAAAATGCTGATCCACACACTTGACAAGAGTAGGGTTTCTCTCCAGTGTGTGTTCGCATGTGTTTCTTTAAACCTGAAGTCTGTGAAAATGCTAATCCACACACTTGACAAGAGAAGGGTTTCTCCCCAGTGTGTGTTCGCATGTGTGTCTTCAAAACTGAAGTCTGTGAAAATGCTAATCCACACACTTGACAAGAGAAAGGTTTCTCCCCAGTGTGTGTTCGCATATGTTCCGTCAATTGTGCACTCCATGAAAATGCTGATCCACACACTTGACAAGAGAAGGGTTTCTCCCCAGTGTGTGTTCGCAGGTGTTTCTTCAAAGCGGAATGGTTTGAAAATGCTGATCCACACACTTGACAAGAGAAGGGTTTCTCCCCAGTGTGTGTTCGCATGTGTGTCTTCAAACCTGAAGTCTGTGAAAAGGCTGATCCACACACCTGACAAGAGAAGGGTTTCTCCCCTGTGTGTGTTCGCATATGTTCTGTCAATCGTGCACTCCGTGAAAATGCTGATCCACACACTTGACAAGAGAAGGGTTTCTCCCCAGTGTGTGTCCGCATGTGTGTGTTCAAAGTGGAACGGTCTGAAAATGCTGATCCAGCTACTTGACACGAATAGGGTTTCTCTCCAGTGTGTTTTAGCATGTGTTGTGTCAAATGTGTACTACATGAAAATGCTGATCCACACACTTGACAAGAGTAGGGTTTCTCTTCAGTGTGTGTTTGCATGCTTCTTTTCTAAACTGAACTTTTTAAAAAGACTGATCAACTTTGCTCAAAAATTTTCTTTCCAGTGTTTGTCTGCAAGACTTGCAAATGTGAAGTCAATGAAATGCTGATCTATAATTTTTTGTTGTTGTTTGCTAGTAATAATTTCGATGTGTAATGTGTGAAAATCTTGATCTTCTCTCCAGTGTCCCTTGGCAATTGTAGCCAGTGAAAATGATGATCCACACACTACAAAACATTAACATTTCTATCCAATGTGTGTATGCAAATATATTTTGAAATGAGATAATGCATAATCCTGCAACTGCCAAGAATATGTGTAAATACTTTTTTTACAAATGGTTTCTTTCTTCATTCTCATCTTCAACATCAAATCGATGATTACAGTTCAGAGCCATCAATTTTTCATTGCAAATCTGTGAAGATAGAAAAGGTATTTTTAAAGTAAATACTAAACGCATGCATTATTTCAAAATTATAACAACTTTGTTTTTCTATGAACTCAAAATGTCTCACATTTCATGTTCAGTTAAAAAATAAAATTGATATCCTGCTGTTCTGGAAAAAAACAATTAAATTGAATATAATTTAGAAATTTGCAATTTTACTTTTCTATTAGGTTTATTCATCAGGAACAATAATGAGAAAATTGTTTAGAATTTAATATTCAAGCAACAAAACAAATGTAATTGTACAAAACCATTTCTGATCTTGAAAAGAAAAAGAATGAAACATTTGACAAAGGTCTAACAGATTCATTAGAAATGGATTTATTTAGTTGAATTTAAATCAGATGTTTAGTTTTTCCATGAGTTGCTGTGTACATAAGTAGAGATTAGAAATGAATATATTTAGTTGAATTAATAATAATAATAATAATAATAATAATAATAAATGCATTTATAGAAAGCGCCCTATCTCGGGAACCTCAATACTTAAGTCCCCACTGGACAAAAGCACTTAAAAACATGTACAATTAATTGCAGTAAAAATAGAGGCCTATTAAAGAAGTGTAAGAAGAAAATGCAACTTGCCAATACAGCTACAGTTACAATGCCTATTTATTTACTGAGTTCATATAATTATGAAAGTCACGAAAAAAAATTTATATTTTTTATTTAAAGCCTGCTAATGTATAGTATGTTCCAAATATCACAGGGTAATTGATTCCAAAATCTGGGTGCTATAATAGCTGAAATTCCTGCGCCCATGAATCATATTTATATGGACAAGTTTTAAAATCAAACCATCTAAATATTGGATGTTAATAAGAGCACAGAGTTCAGAAGAGCTCATATCATTTAGATAAGATGTTGAGTTTTTCCAAGGGCTGCTATTTACATAAGTAGAGAGGGATTTGATCATTATTTTACTGAATGAAGACATGTAGCATATAAAAAAGTAGAAAAGTACCAAATATATTTCTGTTAAAACAGAGAACATTTTGACCTTTTCAGAGTAAAGCAACCAGCACTGTATGAGAAGATTTAAGAGACAACAGTTGAGAAAATGATTTATTTAAAAAAAGATAAGTAGAAAACAGTTGGCACAATGTTATATAAACATTGAATGAACAAAATGTTGAATGAACAAAATGTTGAATGAAGAAAAGGTCCAATGCAAAAAGGTCACATACATATACACATACGCAACACGCTATGTCGAGGGATGTGTTTGGTCTACATTATGGGTTCTATAATCTACCTAATTGAACTGAACAGGTTCCTCTTGATTAATGCGATTAATTAATCCCCAGATGATACTGTGCATATCAAAGATGCATTAATTAAATAAAACTCAATCAATGGTAAAAATTACAATTTATCCATGCTCGATTTAACATATTTAACTGTAGCTAGCTACTCTATAACATACAGAATATGATACTCTTGTAAAGAAAAACAAATGTGAAATAAATGTTTATTAACAACATTAAATTAGTTTTAGCAACATTTACTTTCAGAGAAAACTTCATCAAGATTTGAAAAGGTCCAATATCAAAATCCTTATCCATTATTTGTTGACTCTAAATTATGAAGGAAAAAAAAGAAAACAATTGTAATATAATGTAGTACTTAAACAGTACTACTAGTAGTTGTCTCAATGCACAGAGAGAGTAGTGTGGGATGATTGCAGAAGTCAGTAGTGGCCACTATTTTGATACCGTGAAAGGGGTGGTCCCTATTAACATGTGTTAAACAAAACTATGTTAATTAAGGGATAACTGTATTTGTCTATAATAAGTCTCAACCTAAAGTCCTTTTATGAATGAAAGCTAAGGGAGCATGTATTGCAACATTAATAATGATTTATTAAAACAAATAAAAGAAATTATTGCATGTGTACGTGTATACATGTTTGCATATGTCGCATATGTGAGTGTGTGTGAACATGTACATTTGAGTATGTATAATGTGTGTATATGTGTATACATTGGACCTTTTTGCATTGAACCAACATAAAAGCGACCAATGCCAAAATGTCCAATTTATACACATATTCTACATGTGCACATAACATACACACGTACCCCATACTCAAATGTCCACACACATGTCAAATATCAAAAACATACACAAACTACATGTATGCACATAGATACTTACCATATACTAAAATGCTACATAGTCACATGCATACTTGCACACACAATACATACATGTACACATGCGCCATATGTGCACACCTAAACATACACAAACATTACATGCCACACACATAGTACATACACGCATATACCAAACAGACATATACACATACTACATACAACCCAGATACACACATGCATCCAACATACTCACATGCACAACAAATTCTCACCTACATACACATGCAATGTAAACATACACACAACACACACATCATATACACACATGCCATATATTCATACACATATGCACATACTATATGCAAACACATGCCACCTATAACATCCACATACACACACCACCAGTGTATGTGCATTTGTCTGTGATGTTTATGTAGTATGAGTGTGCGTATGTGGCACATGTCTGCATGTAGTTTGTGTATATGTGTGTACATGGTGTACGTATGTACAAGTGTGTGCACATGTGTATGTGAAATATGTGCATGTTTGTATATAGATTTGTATTTTCATTTAACCCTGTGCATATGTGTGCAAACTTTTACATTTGCGTATGTAGCATGTGTGCATATTTGACATGTGTGTGCACATTCACATGTGAGTACGTGGCAAGTGTGTATGTTGTGTTTAGATATGTATAAATTGGCCCTTTTTGTATTGGCCCTTTCTCCATTGGACATCTTGGCATTGGTCACTTTTGTGTTGGTTCAATGTAATTTAGCCGATAAAACATCTACGATGATGGCTGGAAACTGACAAAATTAGCCGATTTTAAAATCTCACATTAAAGCCCACTTAACGATCATGTAGGCTCCACTCCCTGCAATCATAATTGTGCTCTAGGTGGTTGTAGAAAGCCATATATGGGCTGCTCGATGGTACAACGACGGACTACTATACAAACAGAAAATGGTGACATTATCCCACAACATAATACACTAATTTGTAGAAAGGGATTTATGCTACAATGTGCCTAGAATGTAATCATACATACACAGGGCAGACAACGCATTCAGAACAAGGTTTAATATCCACGACAATATGGAATAGGTTTGATTGGTCAAGAAACAACGATAGTCAAGCACTATTAAAACACTATTCTGACAAATTAAAAAAGATTTTACACTTATATGAAGCCTATACGTTTGTATATTTATAACAGTACAAACAAGTCAACCAGATATACATGAAACCATAGGAAAGACAAACTCTGTTCAAGTATAAATATTTTGCGAATGGTGCTCCCAGATCAGTCTATATAGTAAATCTATTTGAATTCCATTGGGCAGTTGACATTGCATCGGATATTACGACTACTTGAAGCCTCTTTAAGAAATTCAATTGGTTCAATTTGAAACTATGTTTGACCAATCAAAAATAATTTAATAATACTCCCACCTACAAAACACTTGGGAGATGTTCACATTCTAACAGTTAAGATGTTGAAAATGGCCTAAACAGCCGTAACATATACATCAGAAGACATACATTAATACACATTCATAAAAACGTTAATTTTAAAATTTTTAAGTTTTAGAATGTTAATATTTATAACCTCTAGAACATTGAAAATATTTTCCATTTTCATAGTTTATTGCTTTTTTATTGTATTTATTAATGTTTTACAAGTTTACTAAGTCTTATAAGTTTTGTTTTTTTTACTGTGTTTGTGTAGAAACGAAAAAGATAAAAGATATGTAAGTTTTATTTTGAATCGAATATTGTGGGTGGGGGTTGTTTGAACAGCATTGTTTTTATTTATGGGAAAAGAACACGGATGATTATAATATGAGGACGGGTAAAAATAATCCAAGGGAGGTAATTAAGAGTTTTTGATCAGAAATTTGTTTCGAATGCTAAAATAGACGATATTTTTCATGTCAACACCTAAAAACAATTAAAGACAATAAGAAGAAAATAAATCGAAAACTTACCGACCGAATTATTAAACAATCGCCGGACATCCAGGAATTAATCCATATTATCAAAAACATCTAGAATCCAGACTGAAGGAAGTGTATTTTAGCGCCCCAAATTATTGCGCATGGGTGAAATTAACTAGTATTATCCCCCTTTGTTTTGAGGATCACGCACGTGTTTAAATTTTAATTCAAAAATCAAATTTAACACTAACGTCAATTTAAAAATAAATTGAAAATTTAAAAATAAAAAATCTCTTTCGTTTAATCTGTATTTATGCCCTTTCGTAAATTTAAAATACAAACCTTTAAATACAGAAATCACATCAACTAAGGTGAGGAAATATTGTATTAATTATTAAAAACATTACTTGTGTCGCATTTATTTCGGACGCTAAACCTCCTTAGATTCTAGATATTTCTAGATGTTTTTATAAATATGGATTAACTCTTGGATGTCCCTATCGCCAACAAATTGTATTCAATTATTCAACATGGATTAACGATAAACAATAAAGTGGCTGAATCAATGTATAAAATACTGTGTCCCATAATTGTTGTTACATTTATTAATTTCTATATGCAAATGTAACAACAATTATGGGACAGCGGAGTTCAGTACAATCGAATATGAAGCTGTCATCGAAAAGACTGAGTTTGTTACTATTTGTGCAAGTTAATTGGTAAAATAAAGCTTCAAATACTTACAAGATGATCGAATGTATAAACTTTGGTGGTTTCTGTATTTGGGATGCGATGCATGACGATGGCGTCCTTTGTCTCTCGCTACAGTGAACTTTCGTACCTCACTCATTGAAGAGCGGTGAGATACGAAAAGTGATATTTGTCACTTTTATAGTTTTTTTACGATCTCGGAAAATCTACGTTTAGCATAACATTAAATGAATTCTTCCTCTTACACTCATCCCCGCTCTATGAACGATACCAAAGTACCCACTGTTCTAGATGGAAATCAGATAGTGTTTAAATTAATTTGTTTTTAAATTAATAAGTGATATTTTATGATTTCGGAAAAACAATGATTAATTGAATATAAACAAAAAAGCGGCCACAATATATATGTACAATTTAGCACGAATTTACTTTGTAAATCGAGCCCCTTCCAGTAAACATTTTGGGGATGATTTTCAAATACTAAATAAGTTATAAATTATATTCATAATTTATTTCATTATTGCAAACTGAAAACCCATATGAGGCCTTTGGCCCTAATAAGAGATCATGGATTTGAACTATGTATTTATTGAATCATATCTTATTTGAAAATCATCACCATCATGAATTCTTGGATCATATTTAATTTAAATATCTGAGGGGATTTCACAAAAGATTTCAAGTACCTACATTTTTTTGGAAATCGAGAGTTTATACTGGATTTTTCATTTGAGATGTAAAAATCTTAAAAATTTATCTTTTTTAAATCTAGATTTTTGGGGGGACTTTTATAGTTTTTTTTTCACGATCTCGGAAAATGTACGTTTAACAAAACATTTAAAAAGTAATTCTTCCTCTTACACTCAGCCCCGCTCTATGAACGATACCAAAGTACCCACTGTTCTAGGTAGAAATCAGATAATGTTTACATAGGTAGACCCACGGCACATTTTAAATAGTCGACACCCTATTTTTAGAAAATGTGTTATCAAGTTTTTTCTTGTTCTTGTTAGAAAGAGGAAAGTCCAGATTATTGTAAAAAGAAACCAGAAAAACAAATTTTCTTTAATTACAATGTTTATAAATGAACTTTAAAATAAAGGTTTAATTTTTAATCGATAAATAAATCATGTTGACGACATTTTGTTAACAGGTCTTAAAATTTTAAAAATTGAGATTTTGTAATTAAAAGATCTACTAAAAATAATTTACACTCACAATTGATATACTTTTATTTGAAATAGTTAGTTTCATCACTACTCAACTGAAATGTGGTAAAAATCGTCACATGCTGCCTAAAAAAACCCAATGAAATATGGCTTTTTCAACAGTAGGGGTAGGTATAATCGGTGATCGGATATCGATCGGTGATCGACACGCCATGCCAACAATAGCAGACGATTTGTATGGAGGGCTTTAAGCGTTTTTGAAAGATGGAAAAAAAACGGGTCGAGTTAGTTTCTTTAATGACCGGAAGTCACTTGATTGGCAGGACTTTTTACTTTACGGCCATCGGTAGAAATAATATTGTCCAATGAAAAATTACCCTAAGCAGTAATTTAAAAAAAATAATTATTTTATTTGATAAGTTACCTTTTGTTCGTTAAAATGACATAGATTTCGATCTGGTACAGTAAGTGAAAGAATAAGAAAAGAGTAAAAAAATAAAATCGAATTAATCGAAAAAATCTCTCTAAAAAAATATTTAATGTTAATATATTTTTTTTACTGCTTCCTCTAGGCTGCTTTTTCAAAAATGTAAACAGAATTTATTTTGTCATTGACCTATCTTTATATATGGGCAAAAAATATTATGGTTCAGCTATTATAAATAAAATAAATCATCAAATGAATTAAGGGGTGGTTTTCATCACATAAAATAAATGTTTTTTCCCGAAATTTCGAATGGAAATTCCTTTTAAAAAATAGTTCGTCCTTTATTATATAAGTACCGAAAATGTTATCAAAATCCAATGAATATTCAATTTTTCGTAAAGTTTTAAAATCTATGTGTTTTGTCCTCCGGTGTTGTCTTGGGGGCGGTGGGAGGGGGTCGTTGCAACTACAGCCCGGCTCGGGTCGTGGTGAAGGAAAAGGTTTAACGCTTCTTACTGGTGTACAAAAACCATCTTTATTACAACGTACTTAGTACAACATTACGTTCATTACAAGGTGAAAACTGCAAATACAATAATAAAGCCGCGAGTCAAAATACACAAATACATATAAACGGTTAACATTGCAAATCGACATACATAACTTTTACGTTTGAACGTAGAAAACCGCAAATACAATAATAAGGCCGTGAATTTAGGCGAAATACACATAAACGGCTAACATCGTAAATCGATATACATAACGTAACGTCCACGCTTGAACGCAGAAAACTGCAAATATGACTATAAGGCTATAGTTAACATTGCAAATCGACATACATAACATTTACGCTTGAACCTAGAAAACTGTAAATACAATAATAAGGCCGTGAATTTAGTCAAAATACACAAATACATATAAACGGTTAACATCGTAAATCGACATACATAACGTTTACGCTTGAACGTAGAAAACTGTAAATACAATAATAAGGCCGTGAATTAGGCGAAATATACGAATACATATAAACGGTAAAAACATCGTAAATAACATACGCAGCATTTGAACGCACAATCACTCAATAGCTACAAATAAGGAATGAGTTCATGAAGCTTGTTTGGAGTGGCTATCTAGTTCAAGACGAATTGAACTAGAGCACAAAAGTTTGAGATAAAGGTAAAAACTCTTTTCTGTTATCGTAATTCACCTTTGCCGGTTTGTAGATGTGATGTCCTGCCAGGCTGCGCAAGGGAGCAAATACCACGAGTTACCTCCCTTGCCACAAACCCCTAAAACGGAAATGAGTCCCCAACCCATAAAGCGTCCCCTGCCACAAACCCCTAACGGAAGTGAGCCCCCGGTCATGCGCAGGCAAACCGGGGAAAATAAAGAGGTTCGTTCGGAAGCGAGAACACAAGAGTTCTCTCGCTGACGGCGATCAGTAAACATCACATTCGTCTTTGTCCTTTGTTCCTTTTGCTTCATCCTTTTCCCTTTCAGTGAGACTCCCACGAGCTGGGAGACACTGGGAGACACCACAGTAAATGGTCTTAGGACTGAGGAGAAACCGTGCGCTCCTGGCGGGCGATTTGCGAGACTGCCTGGAGGAGTCTCGTAGCGCCTTAATATGGGCCAAGAAATGTGTGTGTGCGCTGAACACGTATTTCGGATTAACCCTGGAGTCACAAGGTCAAGTTATCTGACCCCAGGCTTCAGCGAGATCAAATCTGCGATCGCTTTTTACCCTGGAGACTTCTGATCCCACTTATATTCTCTAGTGGGGACAAGGCCGGGCAAAAAACGTCTTTGTCTGTCTGTGAAGATCGTTTCCCTATCATGAAGCGCGCCTGATGGCGCCAGGGTCACTCACCATCCCAACTCTTCAAGAACCCGGACGCCTGGTTCTTTGTAAATTTACTTTATCTCAAATTATGTGTGTCTGGCGTCAGCTACAGTCGTTATTTCGCCGTTTAGCATTTTCCAGGAAAGTGAACAGTTAATAATGCAGAGCGAAGTTATATCTATTCACTCGTGTCTGTGTCTACACAATATCTCCAAAAGTTCTCAATGAATTTCAATGACATTTTGTAGAAGGGTTGACAATGGGCTAATAATTGATTCAATTCGGGGGGTTGATCCATGAGCCAGTTACCACCCACGCACCGTAGCTATATGACCACACCACACAATAGTACGCAATTAATTTCAATGTCATTTTGTGGAATGGTGGGCCATGGGCTACGGAGGAATTGATGAATGCTTTCTAGTTTGGTAGACTATTATTGTTGCCACCATCTGAAGGTTGCAACAAATTACCCCCGACCACCACTTACAAACAGGAAAGGTTCCTGGGGTGCTTTTGTTAGTCCAATTCTTCGTAGTCCAATATTAAACTTGTAAATACCGAATACTGTGCACAGAATTGTCAAATAAGGTCTATACATTACAGTAAAACCAAGACCACTGGTCCTTGGGATATTCAAAATGGTCGGGATACTTTCCCAACATAGCTCATAACCAGAAGGTCGCTGTCCAGTTGTGAATCAAAATGCTTCTCTTATTTCAGCACCGGGATATTTGGTTCCAGTTCTTAAGTTACGAAGAAAAGTCAAATGCTTAAATTCCTATTAAAAAAAGGAATAGTTTGTCATTTTCAAGTTATCTTTTCGCACTAGAATCTCACCGAGCCGGAAAAGAAAACAAAGAAAAAGAAAAAGAAAACTGAACATATCAGTCGTTCTATTGACCATTGTAATTGCTTTCAAACAATGTCCCCCAAGAGACAACAACGAGGTAAATCGATTAATTGATTTTCTGTTTGTCTAGGAACTCCAATCGGTTGCCACTTTGGATAAATCGAGACAAATGAGATTGTGATTAGAATAGAAGGAAAAAAAGCTCTTTTGACAAAAGGTGTTAGATTTCAGAACACTCTGTTAGTATACTACACACACTGAAGTGTTTATTGACATTTTATGAACACAGGGAAATGTTCCTCTACATACACCATTAAATTAATGAAAAGATGAATATTTTTCGTATCGAAGTGTCATGTCAAGGTTAAGTCACCAATTCCCAAAGACGTAGTTAAATTTGATATGACTACATCGCCACATAATTTGTGAAAGAAACAATTTAGAAACTTAATTTAGGCAATAATGAGCGTGTATGTGTCGGTGGGTATGTGAGTGTGTGTGCGCGAATCGAATGTAGTAAAGGCTTTTGTCACCATCCTTTTTATTGTCAATATCCTTTGTGAGATCATTCCCTAAGAGACTAATTCGAAAGAAACCTTTTCCTTTGTGAGATCATTCCCAAAGAGACTCATTCGAAAGAAAGCTTATCCTTTGTGAGATCATTCCCAAAGAGACTCATTTGAAAGAAAGCTTATCCTTTGTGAGATCATTCCCAAAGTGACTAATTCGAAAGAAAGCTTAACCTTTGTGAGATCATTCCCAAAGAGACTAATTCGAAAGAAACAATTATAAACTAGAAGGCACTCATAGGGAGCATACCATATCTCGATAGGTGTTGCCGTAAGGTCGAACTAAGTCCTGGTGGGTTGGTTAAAACTGATTTCAGTCAGAGCAACCTCAGAGCTCAACCGGCCTTTAGCACCCATAGTATTTCATTTTGATGAGGTGAGACCTGGATGTGTTCAGCGCTGTAAGCTGATTGCATTCCACATATTCCTCGCGGACATATGTCACTGAGTCTTTAATATATAGCTAGTATTATAGTATTCAAACAATAAGTAAACATTAGAGGCGAAATAAAAACGAAAAGTAAAGAAACACACTAATAAGTTTGAGCACTTACCAGGATAGATTCTTCTCTCATATGGTCTGTTTTTCCACACAATATCTCCAAAAGTTCTCGATACATTTCAATGATATGTTGTGAAAGGGTGGGCCATTGATCGGAGAAGAATTACATTTTGGTGTGGATCCAGATATTATTTCACTTATCCCCCTGCATTGCAGATATATGTCTTTGATCACAATATCTCAGAAAGTTCTTAATGAATTTCAATGATATTTTATAGAAGGTTAGGCCATGGAATAAGGAAGGATTGTATTCTGATTGAGAGATACCTTTCATTTCATGCTTGTACAGACAATATCTCCTAAAGTTGTCAATGAATTTCAATGCCATGTTGTAGAGGGGCGAATCATGGGCTATGAAAGAATTGATTACATTTCGGGGCTGACCATATCATTTTTACCTGGTTTTCATTACATGTGAACAATTTCTGAGCGTTTCCAGACCAGAAAATAACCTCATTCTATGTCTGCTAGTTTTACGCTAAGCGTAACACACTTACGGCTTCAAAATAAATCGAGATAAAGCACAATGATCACAGACACAGATCATAGCTAAAGCGACTTGGGGTCTTTCGTGAAATTAAATTGGCGTAAAGCAAACATTCGTAAAGCGGGGGATATCTGTAGTACAAAAAACAAAATAGCCAAAACACATCTACTTTCTTGAGGGGGGGAGCAATCTGATAAAAGTTTGTAACAAAACATTTATCTTTACGATTTAAAACTAACATTTCATTTCTGAAGAAGAAATTCAATTACTTATTTTAAGTGGTTTCCTTTTTGAGAACAACATCTCAATTTA
>VCCN01006248.1:237313-247909 GCA_006491835.1 Architeuthis dux
ATGTATGTGTATGGATCCTGGAAAAGCGCGCATGTATGTGTATCTATGTGTGTATGTATGTACGTGCGTATATGTATGTGTGTATATCTATGTGTGTATGGATCCTGGAAAAGTGGTCATACGATGTGTGTGTATATGAGCATGTGTATGTGTGTACATGTGTGTACTTTGTTAAAGTGGTATAAAATGTGTGTATATGAGAGCATGCGTATACGTGTACATGTATGTGCATGTATGTATGTATGTGTCTGCGTGTATTGTTAAATTGTTTATTTTTATGTCACACTCAGAAATCCAATCGGGACCATCATGGCTAAGTTGTGCCAAGTATAAAACCTGATAAAAGTTGTGCTATAACCTTATAATGTTCGTGTAAAAAACACAAATACACATTAATTAAATTATAAGGTCTGCCAAAAGTCTACCTTATAAAATCTTTGTGTAAAAAACACAAATATTCATTAATTAAATTATGTTTTTATTAATTAAATTATGTGTTTATGGGCTCTTTTCATCCGTTGATAAATTCGTGAAACAAATCCAGGAAAAAAGCTTATGAAATAAATAAGAGAATTCATGAAAGAAAAACAAAGGGGAATAGATGCATTATAATATCGTTCATTAAGGTGATGGTCCAAAACAAATTCTGTTTTATTTTCTACTAGGTGGGGTTATTGTCATGGATCCATAAAATACTTAGTCCCATAATTGTTGTTGTTACATTTATACATTTCTATATGCAAATGTAACAAATATTATGGGACAAAGGTAGTATGAGTGAAGTACAATCGAATATGAAGCGAAATCGAAAAGACTGAGTTTGTTGCTATTTGTTCGAGTTAATTAGTAAAACAAATTTACATTGTAAATCGACCCCTCCCTGAAAACATTTTGGGGGTGATTTTCAAATATTAAATAAGTTATAAATTGTATTCATAATTTTCTTGTTATTTGATATATTTCTCATTTATTTCATTATTGCAAACTAGCTGAAAACCCACGTACATAAAGTCTATGTGGGGCCGTATGCCCTAATAAGTGATCATGGATTTGAACTATGTATATATTTAATTTAAATATCTGAGGGGATTTCACAAAAGATTTCAAGTACCCACATTCTTTTTAAATCGAGAGTCTTTACTGGATTTTTCATTTGAAATGGAAAAATTTTTAAATTTGATCTTTGGGACATATGGTGGGTGAAAGCAGGGCCAAGGGGAACCTCCATCTAAAAGAATTGGGAAAAAAAGTTATTCTTGAATTTTCAAAAACTAAATAAAACAACCAACCTTTGTACAGGCATTCTCTTAGTTATAAATCAAAATTTCATTTTGCACGTAAAGCCTATATTTAAATGTGTATATAAAATTTCTCTTTATTTAATCGCAATATGAGTCCGGATACAATGATTTCCTTTTGCTTTGAAATGAACAACCTTCCTTCACTCAACAGTTTGATCTGCCATCACAACCACTAACCAGACAAACAGGTGGTAATAATATTTGAATTACAACTATTCTCAACAGACATCCTTACAGACACAACACACGCCTGATTTCCATTACAACACCTAAATGTAACCTGTTAAGCCCAAAGTAAGGGTCCAGTTTAGCATTATACTTACATTGTAAATCAAACTCCTTGCTAAATATCTCAACGGTTTGGGGATTTTCAAAGACTGATGTGTCAAATAGATGCTCTGGAGTTCCATTAGTGACCACAGAATATTTGGTGGCCATAGCTCTAGCCATCCTTGAGTTATGCAATGATAAACAGACAGACAAAAAAAAGAACATTTGGTGATTTATAGTAACATGGAAAAATGTATTTGGGTTAAACAAACATTTTGTGTATTCAAAAATATATTTTAAAACATTTATTGTAGGTTTTCATGTTCTTTATTTAGAAATCCAACTTAAATTATATGCGTTCAATGATGAATTATGTTTACTAAAATGCGTATCTATTCTTATTGAATTGAACTATTCTCGCTTTCTCTGATACTTTCATATTTTATTCTTATTTCCTTTTTTATCTGCAAAGGTTTTCTGGGGGGGGGGGCTTCTGGCCCCTCACTTGTCAGGGCCTGTTATTTGGTACTAAATATTGGAATAAATAATGCATTAAGAATTAGAATGATTTTGTGTTTTAATCTGAGAATTATTAATTTTTGTCAAACTCCAGTCCAAGTCGAAGCTGAACTTGACTTTGTTTACCCCATCACAACAACAACAACAACAATCCTCACCTAATTTTGGGGCCTAAACTCTTCACTGTCGCTGTCCCGTAATGTTAAACCAAACCGAAACATATATAAAATTAATATTTCCCAACTGTGATTTGAAATAACGACCAGGTGATCAGCAGGCGGCTCTCTTACCGACTGAGCCAAACTGATTAGTCTTACACATTTATGAAAATTTAAGTTACACATGTGCTTATTTCATTCTAATAAATAAGTACATTTGTAAAATTAACATTTCCCTACCGTGATTTAGATTCAAGACTAAGTGATTGGCAGGCGGCTCTCTTACCGACTGATCCAAACTAACACGTCTTCTATATCTACGAATGAATATGCTAGGGCTTATTTCATTTTAATAATTAAAAACATTTATACTAAAAATATTTATTTGCCTCATTTTTCATTTATTATATATACAGTACAAAAGTTGCAGTACTCATCTTCAGCCGGAATAGAAGTAGGAGTGGAGTTTTACCCTGCAGAAGCCAGGCTTGTCATGTTTTAAAATGACAATTTATTTCTGATGAGATAATACATGACACGAGAATAAAATGTAAATGAATGAGTAAAAACAAATTCAGAGTCACAGAAAAGGAAATGAGATGAGATTGTGAATTCTTTAAAGAGATTACTGAATGGACCTCTTATCATTTAAACATAAACCTTAGACCAATTGACACAAAGATACACGTTTAGGGTTGTCATGTAATTTGTTAAGCAAAGAAAAGTAAAAGTGTTATCATTCTAACATTAACATTAGATGAATGGATAAACAATGATATAAAGTTAGGGTTGTCATGTAATCGTGTTCTATTTCTTGGGAGAAGTACAGCAAAAAATTAAAAAAGACAAGTTTTTATGATAAATTATTTCTTACAAAGGATACAACAAGAAATGGGTCAATTCCTTGTTTTGGTAAACCAAGCATCATAGAGGGAGGGAGAGATTTGTGTCTCTGATGCCGGATTCACCCACATGCAAGAAAGTAATAGTCAGACTGAAAGACCAAGTGAGCCCTCCTCTCTACAATCGGGTATAAATAAATATATACAAATTATATTCTAAATGCCTGTGTATAGTTGGAGTAGCAACACACATGTAGTCATGTATTACTGCACATTGCTTATTGTTTCAGTATTTATAGACAAGCAAAGTAACATTTTCATTCCTTAAAAACTACAAAAAGCACTGGCCTGACTCTTTACATTGCAATCTTCAGAAGAATGTTTTCGTAGATTTGCAGAGTTAAAATACCATGAAAGTAATTTCTTTAGAGTTGGGGTCATTAAATTGTCAATAGAGGCCAAAGGTCATAATGAGACTTGTGTCTTATCAGTCAAATGCTATTTCTCCCAGAAAATAAAGAGATGTATAGATGTATAATTTAATGCATGACAAATATAACTTTTTAAAATGCAATTAATAATCTTTTCAAAAATGTTGTTCATCAAACGCTTTCAAAAGAAAAGTAATCAATATTCAATACTAGTTAGTCCCGGTGAAAACAAATTCATGGATCTACAGTTTCCCTCGCTAAATAGAGCGTTGCAATAAAGCATTTCGTAAGCCCAAAAGGCGTAAAGTGAAGAAGCAATTACCATTAATTCATAATGGAAAAATATTTGATCATCCCCAGACATCCAAAATGGCTAGGATAGTATGTTAGGCTGAGTCATCGGATGTCGTTGTTGTGGGAGGTATAGGAACAAAAGCTGAAAGCTATTTTCGCTTTCGACAAAGGGGGGACTGCCTCTATTTGAAATCTAGTCGATGAGTTTTAAAAAAAAACTAAAGAACTTATGTCCGTGGAAGAGTTCATTGTTTAAGTTGGTGAATAGGAGATAGTTTGATCAGCAAACTTGTTAACAAAAGTGGAATGGTTACGGACAGAGAACAAAGAAAATCACATTGTTCATTAACAAACAAGACATTTCGGAGAAGTTGGTTGCTTTTTAGTTTCTGTTTATTCCCATCATCTGTAGAACTTGATGATTGGAAATTATTTGTGTCATTTATTTAGAAGAGTAGATTACATACAATTACAATAACAATGCAATTATTTAGGGTATTTTATTGATTAAAGGTATTTAAATGTCATTGATTAACTAAAATATCACATTACACACACACAGATAGATATGTTTACAACTATGTGTGTGTATGGTTATATGTTTTTTTAGTTATTTATATATTGGAATTGTATGATTTACAATATGCAATTGAAAACACTCCAAGCCAACAACTGTTTTAGTTTTTAAGTCAGTCTGCATGTGTCGCGGTTAGAGGCCACACCAATGGAGCTAGAGAGCTGACCATTTAAACATTTACTCATTATTTTTAGAAAAAAGGTTTTTGATGAAAGTTACCCCCAAAATAAGTTTAAAGGATGGCTTCAATTTACAAGATAAATTCATGCAAAGTTGGTCCCTTTTTGTGTACGGCAGTGTCCACGCTTGTTTTTTAATTCTGACTTTTTTTTAATCATCACAGCCCAACAAAAGGCAAGATAAGTAACTCATTCACTAACCTCCCTTTTTTTTCCATTGATCATCAAAAACGACGTTTGTCACGTGACGGTACCTGTTGAGTGACTAATCAGACCTTTTTCATTATTCTTTGAAATATTATTTATTTATTATTTAGTGAAAAAAATGAAATTTTAAGGGTTTTAATAAAATACTGTAAAGAATAAAATGAAGTGTAATTAATGACATCTAAAGTTTTTGAGATTCCAGCAGAAAACATTAGATTTTCACTCGCGTAAATTTCATCTAAATGTATGAAAAATAGTTGTTTAAATAGACTAATTTTATTTACGTATTAATAATCCTAAATCTAAACCCGGAATAAAATATTTCAGTGAGAAAAGTTTAGGAATAGACAAACACTTCGTAGTTTGTCTGTATTGTGTATATTTAATGTTTAAATGATCATGATCTAGGATCCAAGCGTTCCCTTAGCCACATTGCAAAACACTTTTTGTAGAACTCAGATTCCAGAAAATATTAATTACACCATGTTTAGTAAAGCATTATTGCACATGGCGAATTACGTGACACAGATGGAGCACGCTGATTGGCTGGCAGGTCACGGAACAGTTGAGGAAGAAGTTGGGCCGCCATGTTTGTTGGCAGGGAAATACGAACAAAAGAAGACACAATGCATACCAACAGAAAGAGAACAAAACCGTACATTTGTAGATTTACAAATGAGAATTGTTTAATACACAGAGACATGTCTGATAAAGGAAAGGCCAAAAATATTGATGAGAGAGGCATGCATTTAGAGAACAATCGTGATTAGTATGAAGAGTTGTGCTTGCGTGAAGGAAGGTTGAAACGGAATTAAGAGAATTTACGTGTGTAGTAACACACGGGCTGAGCCGTAGGTGACTAAGGAACCAGAGACATGAATGCGAAATGAGAGGTTAGTTACAGTAGGGAATGAACTGGACTGGAAATTCTTAGTCAGAGAGGTGCACGAGAAATATTACTGGTGCAATCTCATAACAGGGGAATCCAGGTTTAACAAGAGTGTTTTCAGTTGAGGAGAGAAAGGCAGTGATTTGGGATCGCCGAGTGGGAAAAAGTTCTTGTGGCTCAGCATACGTAACTAAGAAATAAAGGTGAATAAGCTCGTGGAAGGAAGAGAATGGGAAAGTAAGCTAAATGAGAGATTTGTCTAGGTCAGTTACTTGTAGTGACAAAGCGGTAAGCACTGAAATGTTATCAGTCTTAGAAAGAAAGCTTTTCGGTGTGGCGATGAGAATGTCCACCTTCCCTATCATCAAAACATCAAATTGCACATGTATATTTCATTTCATGGGGTTTTAAATAGTTTGATTGCGATATTATGGTGAATGTAAAGGATTGGAAGGAGAAGAAAGAATTCTTATGCTGAAAGGGTTATTACAAGAATGTATGGGTCACGAATTGATCTAGTTAAGAACCAAATAGTTAAGTGATGACCAGCCTCATCCCTACTCCACCTCACCCCCCAAAACAGCCTTTGTGCCAAATTTTGTATATTACAAAATAAAGAAAAGTATTTTCCTAATAAATACTTTTGTCATGCAAGACACATACAACACACACACATATATATAATTTATATTTATTATGGGATACGCTACAGATTGACAATATAAAAACACAAGAAAACAAATATTTTATAGAAATTTCATAAAAGGGAAAAACAAATTTTACGCTCGAATTTTACTCCTCAACGGGAACCCTGAAATTTGACTCTAAAAGGACAAAAAAGAATTCTCCCAAATTTGACCTGTAAAATGGGAAAACTCCACTGATTTTGAGCACTAAAAGGGGAAAAAAGGAAGCACCTCCCCAAGAAAAGTCCCACTCCCGACCCTTTTAAAGGAAAACACCTCCTTCCGATTTCGAGGGAAAAACAAAGCTCCACCCCAATTTTGACCCCTAAAAGAACCCCCTGATTTTGATAACTAAAAGGAAAAAAAACTCCACTCGCGATCCTGACCTGTAAAAAAAAGACGCCCCTCCTATTTTTTCCACTAAAATATAGATTGTGTATGCGTAAAAGATTATATTTTCTAATTAATCACTAAGAAATGATAAATTACATAGTTTTAGAGAATTCGCCATCTTCTTATTTCAAATTCACTTTGATGTATTAGCAAGTCTTTTCCTTTTAAGTTTTAATTTTAATAATTCAAACTTTGGTGCTACATCTTTAAAATTATCATCAGTAATTAATTAAAAAAGTGGAGCTATGTGTACACAAATTACCTCTCTTGTATCATGAGCATTTTGTCTGTTTGGAAAGCAAGAATAAAATAGTGGTTTTAAGAAAAGAATTATCCTGTTTGACTCCAAAATTACAGTTTAATATTTTGTTATGTTCCCATTCATTGAATCAGATGAAATGTAGGCAAAGTTTAATGAAATGCTCAATACATATCTACCCATTTTATTTCCATGTAAACCAAGTGCCAGATGATGTATGTGATTTAAAAATGAAAATGAAGCACTCTATATCGGTGGCAACCACCTTAGGCTTTTCTCTAAGAGTTTTCAAGAGTAGCAAGGGTATACCAGGAATATGTGAATTCTGGACAGATATCAACAGCTCATGAAAACTCCAGGCACCTACAGGTAATGCAAGAAAGGGACGGTGACTGACAAGGATGGTAATCAACCAATGAAGGGGAAGATTGCATCAAATCACATCTCAATTTAATGCAGGTGCTGCTCAACCCATCAGTCAATGCACTGTACAGCATACATTGCATTACATGGGGTTTCATCCAACAAGGTCAGCATCATTGATACCATGGCAGCAGTTACTGTGCCTTCCTTTGGCTAAAGAATATCATCATTGGACTGTGGAAGACTGGTGTAGTGTTGACTAGTCAAATGATTCACTTTTGTAGATCCTTCGGGTCCATGTGTGGAGGAAACTATATGAGGGTATGAATCCAGACTGTCAGCAGGATGCTGTCTCTGTAATGTGTGGGGGGGTTCAATTGCAGTGCGCAATGAACACAAGTGAAACTCGAGTCTGTCTTGACAGGTGTGACATACACAGATCTTGTTGCATACCATTTGCACCATATTTTTAAAAACATGGTAATTGATGAGAATTTCCATCTACATTTTAAATAGAATCTGGATCTTGAGGAAATGCAGATATTGTCTGAATCTATTCATAGAATGAGTTGAGTTGAGTCAAATCCTTAAATCTAAGACAGTATTAGTTTTTGCCAATAAATTTTTACTGTTCTCTCATCCTGACAGGAAGATCCTAGTATTTATTAAATTGAATCAGTGATGAAAAACTAATTTTCATAAAATTCAAGTTCATTATAAGCTAGGATTCTTTTCAAATTTTGAAAAAATATGGTAGTTTATGAGAATTCCCATCTACCTTTAAAAGAAAATCTGCGTTTGTGGAAATGCAGATCCACATAATGTAAAAATAACATTCATCACAAAAGTAGCTTCATAAGCAAATTTTATTAGCTAAATACAATAAAATGCCTTTTGGAATCAGAGTATATGTCCATGTGTTATTCCATTGGGTAAACAAAGGACAAGAATATGGTTTCTTGACAACATGAGTCCTGACGATTTTAAATGTTGAATCGTGCTAAAGTGTACAGCCACGTTTTGAACTGAAAGATATTTTATTTTCTACAAATTCATGGTATGATGAAAAATTATACATATAATATCCATGAGGAAAGCTAAAACTTGGCCTAGATATACCAGTTTAATAGCAGTCAGTGCTAAAATACAATTGTGATTATTGTTTCATTTTTCCACAGCTGGTAGAATTTGCTGTGTCAGTAGTGTGAATGTATTGATTTGTTTAATAAATCTTACCCATGCTTAATTGCCAAAGAAAAATATACATAATTTGACATTACATTGTAGATTTTGTCCTGATTTGCATGAAGATAAAGAAATGAATACTTCAAAAGAAATATTTTCTTGTAACATGTTTTTTCAAGTATGTCTTTATAGTTGACACAAGGAGTAAGGTTTCACAAAATTAACAATTCTCTCCAGAGTGTGTTCGCATATGTTTTGTCAAAACTGAATTCTGTGAAAATGCTAATCCACACATTTGGCAAGAGTAAGGTTTCTCTCCAGTGTGTGTTCGTATGTGTATCTTCAAATATGAATTCCTTGAAAATGCTGATCCACACACTTGACAAGTGTAAGGTTACTCTCCAGTGTGTGTTCGCATGTGTTTCTGCAGAGCTGAACAATCTGAAAATGCTGATACACACACGTGACAAGAGAAGGGTTTCTATCCAGTGTGTGTTCGCATGTGTGTCTTCAAATTTGAATTCTGTGCAAATGCTGATCCACACACTTGACACGAGTAAGGTTTCTCTCCAGTGTGTGTCCGCATGTGTTTCTTCAAATCTGAATTCGTTGAAGATGCTGATCCACACACTTGACAAGAGAAGGGTTTCTCTCCAGTGTGTGTTCGGATGTGTTTTGTCAAAATTGATTTACATGAAAATGCAGAACTGCAAATTTGACAACAGAAGGGTTTCTCTCCAGTGTGTGTTCGCATGTGTTGTGTCAAAATTGAATTACATGAAAATGCAGAACTGCAAATTTGACAAGAATAAGGTTTCTCTCCAGTGTGTATTCGCATGTGTGTCTTCAAATTTGAATTGTTTGAAAATGCTGATCCACACACTTGACAAGAGAAGGGTTTCTCTCCAGTGTGTGTTCGCATGTGTTTTTTCAGAATCGAGCGGTCTGAAAATGCTGACCCACACACTTGACAAGAGTAAGGTTTCTCTCCAGTGTGTGTTCTTATGTGTTTATGCAAAGCTGAAGACTGTGAAAATGCTGATCCACACACTTGACAAGAGAATGGTTTCTCTCCAGTGTGTGTCCGCATGTGTTTCTTCAGAATCGAGCGGTCTGAAAATGCTGATCCACACACTTGACAAGAGAAGGGTTTCTCTCCAGTGTGTGTTCGCATGTGTGTCTTCAAATTTGAATTCTGTGCAAATGCTGATCCACACACTTGACAAGAGTAAGGTTTCTCTCCAGTGTGTGTCCGCATGTGTGTCTTCAAATTTGAATTGTCTGAAAATGCTGACCCACACACTTGACAAGAGAAGGGTTTCCCTCCAGTGTGTGTTCGCATGTGTTTTTTCAAAATTGAATTACATGAGAATGCAGAACTGCAAATTTGACAAGAGTAAGGTTGCTCTCCAGTGTGAGTTTCCATGCTTGTTTTCCTAAACTGAACTTTTTAAATAGGCTGATCCACACTCTTTGCTCAAGAAAGGTTTATCTGCAGTGTGTGTATGCATATGTATTTACAAAGGTAAATTCAGTGAAAATGCTGATGTATAGACTATGCAAGAAAAAGGTTATTTGTTGTTAGCATAGGAAAATGTTGATTTGTACTGTGTGAAAATGCTGATCTAAACATTTGACATGAGTTGATTTTCTCATCATTTTCTCTTGACATTTGTATTCTCAAAATTGATGCCAGTGAAAATGATGATCTGCACGCTGCAAAAGATTAGCATTTTTTATCCAATGCGTATGTATGCAAACATGTTTTGAAATGTGAAAATCCATAATCTTGCAACTGCCAAGAATACAGGTAAATGCTTGGTCAAAAACTGGTTTCTTCCTTCATTCTCATCTTCAACATCAAATCGATTAGAGTTTTTGGCACATAAACTTTTCACTGCAAATATCTGTGAATAAAAAGTGGCTTTATTAAAGAAAATACTAAACGCATGCATTATTTGCAATAACAAAATTGAAACAACAGTATGTTTATATGAACTAAAAATGTGTCATATTTCATGTTCAGTTACTAAATAAAAAGGT
>VCCN01006248.1:371320-383298 GCA_006491835.1 Architeuthis dux
GGGTGTACGGTAGCCCCTGCTGGCCCCCGGACTATAAAGGAATCTGGTTCCATCTGGTAGAGAGATCAGGCATTTAGCGGGACGGATAATCAAACCATTCGTTACCATGAAAGGGGTACCACCTAATGCATCAACATCTAGATTCTGTATAATAAATGTCTCAAATGTAAATTCATATCTGTCACGGGAGAGGGTGAGACGTGTTTCCCCCATGACAATAAGTGGGATGACCCGTCCGCTTGGTGGGCAGATTGGGAGCTCTCCTCGAGGAGTTTTGCAGTGGAAGAACGAATCATATCTCCTGTGGAGACACTATCAATGGTGATTCGCAGTGTTTTCTGTCCGTAGAACGCATCTAAGTAGGGTGATTCACGTGTCTGCACTCTAAATGTGGGACGAGAGTCAGAATCGAAGTTTTTCTCATAGTCAGTCGTGCCATCATAGACCACCAACGACTCATCACTTAGGTCATCTTCACAAACATCAACGATTTGACGAGCTCTCAAAATGAAGCGCCTATCTTGTTCTGGTAAGTAGGTACATTCGCTCAACAAATGGTTGAAGTTGCTGCGCCCAACCAGCATACAAATCGGGCATAATTTTTGCAAGCGTGTGTCACTTTGTTGCGGTGGGCGACCTTTGACACACAATGGACCATATGACTGCCGAAATGGAGGAGCACGTGAAGCTGCAGTACGAAATGCTTTGGCATTATAAGATGTATGGATTTCCTCGAGAAGTGAATGCAGGGCTTGTGAAATCCCGGGTTTGATAGTTGCTAGGGTACGTGATCTAAGTTCTGTGCCGTACCGTTGTTTGACATGTTTTGGTAGACTGGGGTGGATCAGACGTAACCATGTCAGAACTATGAGATTTTCGAGAGTTGGAGACAGTTCCCCATCTTCAGTTATAGGTTCACCATGATGAAAGTAAGGGTTCAGTTTAGCAACACAATGTCGGATCTCTCCTCCAAACCTTCCTCTACGGAATTGTGACCCAGCGACTCACTGAACACATTTCATAAACGCCCTCTAAAAATGGTAACCCGAAGTAAGTACAGAACGCATTTTTCTGATGTCACACACTACGAACAAATACACCTTCTCACACAAGGAAGTACTTAAAACACAAAATACTTATCTCACATTACGAACCTTGCTTGCATCAACTTCAAACACTACATAAAAACAAAACTTTTGTTTCTTACACATCGAAAATCAAAAGACTTCCAGCATTACAGACTCAACTTCACTCAAACGGAAGATCTTCAAACATTCCAACCAGCAAAGAACATCACAAAAAGCTCATGCAGTTAACAAAAGGCAGTCGCCATTGATTAAATTCAATACGCAGGAGTACAACTTCTACAAGCCAACGGAATTCATCACGAAGGAGTACGAAATCTACAAGCCTGCGATTCACCAAACGAGACCAAAGCTTCTCGACACCCAATCAACTTTGATCACCACAAATTCCAACATGGAAAATCTTCGTCAAACATGTTTTCTTCAGCCAACTCAATGGCTATGTAAGGACCAACTTTCATTTTAATGAGTGACCTATAGAAATACAAAACTACCATAAGCTGCTTGCTTCGGCTGAAGTCACGCCTTGCTGCTCCTACTAAAAACTGCTATAAATTGAGCGACACACTGTCGTTCTTTACCACACTTTCAGCAACGCTTTCGTTGCCAGGTCCGTGTGTTTCTTACACACGTTAAAACCTTCCTACAGCTTACCTCTTTGCTTAATCCTTTCTTTTCCCCCATCTTTGCCCATTTCTTAAACCAGTAACTTTTCTCTTTTGTCTACTCCTTCATTTCTTTCTGCCCAGATTAGAAATAAATGCCTCAAATATAGGCCCAGGTGATTAGATGACCAGAGATTGTGGTGGGTCAAAGCAGAGTTATCTCCCGTGAAGGGAGATCTTCCCACGGTAACTGAAAAAACTCTGCCCCCTCCCTGCTTCCTCACGTGAGGCAGAACATCAGGGGCCAGCAAGCCATCACGTGACGGGTCGCTAACTTTGAATCGACTTTGAAAAGACGCGTTTCAGAGCGCGCCTGTGCTTCATGATCTTGGCCCGTCCATGTGCGCGTGATATTTCGCGCGTACCCCGGACGAGCCAGGGTATAAGACAACCCAGAACCAAGTAAGCCAATGCCCTTAATTTGACATTCACATTTTAGCATCATTATGAACACTTTGTCGCATACACAGTATTTTAACATCAGTATGTTACCTACACGGTTGCAAACCTACACTAAAACAAATACACGAACAATGGACTTTGCCATATACACACACATAACATTGAAAGCATGAATACCACAGCTTCAATCTGCAATGCCATCGAATCTAGAAAGATAGAGAGGGTCGGCAGCATATGTTATAAAGGGGGTAAAAATTAAGAAGATACACATAGATATCAAAACATTTTTTACATACATGGTGTAGTAATTAAAATGTTTCCATCTGCTATACAGCAAGATAATACAATGAATATCTCACATTTCAGTAATAGTATTACTTCTTTTTCAGCAATTTCAGTAAAGCATTTATATATTTTTTCAAAAGTCAGTTGTAACAAATTCTAATTTCAAACAGTTTCCACAATGTACTTACATATGTTCTCTTTGAGAAACTTGTTCAAGAATCTAAAAATAACATAGAGAAAATGTTTTGTATCTATGCAAATCCACAAAAATAAGTATTCACACATTTCTTTAAAATATATATTATATCATTTAGTGCTGGCATGTGTCACTTAATGAAACAATATAAAACTACAAAGCCATTTAATGAAACAATTTCTTTCTTTGGTGCACAATGAAAAAGTGTATTTTCAAATGGAAGCTCAGTAAGAAGTCAAAAACATACAAAGCCCATTTCTGTGTCTAATTTTCGGTCAACTTACATGAAAATAAATGCCTTAAAAATGTAAACTTAACTTTATTGAAAGAAATATTTTTTCAGTTGTATTTACATAAGACGTGTTACCTTGGAGTTTTTTCAGTCATATTTATTAGTTTCTTCATTTATTATAAAAATTAATGTTCGCATGTAGTAAATACAGTACTGATTTTATTTAGTTCCTGCGAACACAAAAATAATTACATTTTTGTAATATATACATAATATGAAGCGATTAGTGAGTAACATTTAAAGTAAAATTTAAAGGAAGTTTAAGGTTTATTCAATTAAAATAGAAGTAACATTCTAATAAATATGACTAAAAAAACTCCAAGATCAACCCGTCATAAGTAAATAGAACTGAAAAGTCAATAATTAATAATAATTGTTTTGTTTTCAAGTAAAATAAAGTCGATTAAATTTTAATAAATATCTAAGGTAAATTAGTTTTAATTTTTAATTAAATCATAGGCAATTTGGAACGTCCACACTTTGTTTAATTCACCCAAACAAACTTAAATATGAGAGTAAATTTAAATAAAAACTTATTTTTTTTAACTTTAAGTTTAATTTAAAGCACAAAAATATTTTCATAATATAGTTAAATTTAGTTTTAAGGCATTTTGAAGTTTCACGTTTGAATGATGTTGAATCAATGAACATTATTTTCTAACGCCAGTCGGCAAATGGACTTACTCCAAATTAGGTTTGACACGCCACGCCAATAGTACCAAACCCATATAATTTCTAATGTGAAATGTGAACTTCTAATTATGAGAGACCTTCTATTTCACAACTATATGGTTTCACTCCAGTGTGTGTTTGCATGTGTTTTTGTAACGAGGATCTCTGGGAAAATGCTGGACCACACACATCACAAGAATACGGTTTCTCTCCAGTGTGTGTTCGCATATGTGTTTTTAAAATTGAACTATGGGAAAATGCTGACCCACACACTTCACAAGAATAAGGTTTCTCTCCAGTGTGTGTTCGCATATGTGTTTTAAAAGTTGAGCTAACAGCAAATGCTGACTCACAAACTTCACAGGAATATGGTTTCTTTCCAGTGTGTGTTCGCACATGTTTTTGTAAATATGAAATACGGGAAAATGCTGACCGACACGCTTCACAGGAATATGGTTTCTCTCCAGTGTGTGTTCGAATGTGTTTCCTTAAAGTTGAAATGTCAGAAAATGCTGACCCACACACTTCACAAGAATATGGTTTCTCTCCTGTGTGTGTTCGCATGTGTTTCTTTAAAGTTGAATTATTAGAAAATGCTGAATATGGTTTCTCTCCATTGTGGGTTCGCATATATTCTTTTAAACCTGAACTCTTGGAAAATGCAGACCCATACATTTCACATGGATTTCTCTCCTGTGTGAGTTTGCATGTGTTTTTAAAGATGAATTATCAGGAAATGCTGATGCACACACTTTACATGAATATGTTTTTTCTGTATTGTGTGTTCTCATATGTGTTTTTACACTTGAACTACGGGAAAATATTGTATCTCCCCAGTGTTTGTTCGCATATGTTTTGTTAAAGATGAATTACGGGAAAATGCTGACCCACACACTTCACGAAATATGGCCTCTCCCCAATGAGTGTTCACATGTGTAATTTTAACAGTGAATTATCAGAAAATGCTGACCCATGCACTGCACAAGAATATGGCCTCTCTCTAGTGTGTGTTTGCATGTATTTCTTTATAGTTGACCTATCAGAAAATGCCAACCTACAAATTCCACAAGTATATGGTTTCTTTCCAGTGTGTGTTCGTATATGTGTCTTTTATGACTTTTAATATTTATGTGTATTTTTTTAAAAAAGTTACTAAAATGGAGAAGGGTACATCTTTAAAAAGGTGTAATTTTAATCAGAAACTCCAAATAAGACTATTGTAAATCGAACATTGGGTATCAGAAAGATGGACACAAAGTCCGAGTCCAGTTTTACATTATATGTACATTGTAAATCGATCACACACTTTAGAGCCAATTCATTCCCATCGTTACATTATGTATCTCCGCTCGGCATTTAATTAATCTGGTCGAATTTTTCTATCATTTACCCAGCCTTATGTTAGAAAAAATATTCCATTTAATACATTTTTAGTATTTTAGACATAGTAGAAAATATTAAAGGAAAAAAGAAAAAGTAACAAAATTCATAGAATGTAAAATAATAAAATTGATTTGAATAAACTTACGAGTTGGAGACAAGAATTAAGGCTAGTCTGTCTTGGAGTCTATGGCAGACGACACTTGATTGTTAAGATAATTAAGAAGAATATCTCAAGACTGCAGTTGAATAAAACAAAGTTTTTTTTCCACGAATTTATTTGTACAATTTTTCTCTGATTAACAAAGTTAAAATTTTTTTTTATTTTTTAATTAACTTGAGAAATTTATTGAGTGCGGGTGTAAAAACGGTGAATTGCAAAATTCGTCCATTACGACACGTTATTTTCCTCTTTGAATTGCAAGCCGATGTTTTTGTGGGAAAGAATATAGAAACCACCACAGTTTATAAATTCGATCATCTTGTAAGTATTTGAAGCTTTATTTTACTAATTAACTTGAACAAATAGTAACAAACTCAGTCTTTTCGATGACCGCTTCATATTCGATTGTACTTAACTCATACTACCTCTGTTCCATAATATTTGTTACATTTGCATATAGAAAAGTATAAATGTAACCACAATTATGGGACAAAGTATTTTATACATTCATTCAGCCACTTTATCGTTTATTGTATTGTTTATCGTTAATCCATGTTGAATAATTGAATAAAATTTGTTGGCGATAGTTTAATAATTCGGTCGGCAAGATTTCTATTTATTTTCTTATTATTGTCTTTAACTGTTTAGGTATGGACATGAAAGATCGGGTATCGTCTATTTTAGCATTCGAAATACCTTTCTGATCAAAAACTCTTAATTACCTCCCTTGGATTTGTTTTACCCATCCTCATATTATAATCATACGTGTTTTTTCCATAAATAAAATAATGCTATTCAAACGACAGCCCCGCCCCAATATTGAATTCAAAATAAAACTTGCGTATCTTTTATCTTTTTTGTTTCTACACAAACACAATAATTAAAAAAATAAAAACAATTTATGACAAATAAGACTTTGAATTGGTAAAATCAGCCAGATCTAACTGAAAAGTGGCTAATTTAGCAATCCTGCTTTACTAACCTGATATTGTCAGGGCCGGATTTAGACCTTGGGGCCCACCTCATACACAACAATTAAAATACACAACAAATCCCAAAATCTGTGATTAAATCTCTGAGAATTTCCCGTCTCCAATACTTGCACCAAATCCTTCACTCTTAGTCCTTCGAATGTGGGATGGCCCAGCTGTTGTAAATAACGCAAATAAACATGTTGATAGCTACAATATCTTGCGTAATTATGGTGGTTAAATGAGATCTTGTTCAGTATATCCTTTTCAGACTGGATATGTTGGTCTATGTTTCTTTCTCTTATGGCTGATACCATTACAAGCATTGAGGAAACATCTTTGAAATAGGCAATGGTCATGCCTGCTTCAGAAATATCCTCTGCTTTGGTCTTGAACTGAACAATGGTATCAAGCATTCTATATGGACTCTCATGCATATAGATTAGTGACGTCTTTCAAAGTCAATGGAACATTGCTTGTATCCTTTGCAACTACACCATTTGAAAGTTCCAGAGGATATGACACAGTTTTGAATAAACTGCTTCATCAGAATGAACAAATGTGCATATAATATCTAGATCTACTATGATGTCCAGCAAAATATCAAGGTATCCTTTACATACAGGATATTCTGATGGCTCTGCAATTACTGGCAAACACTCTTGAACGCATTTCCCAGTTGTACAGTTGGATGCCATCTTATTGAAAGATATCCAAGAGCCAAGTAATGGTAATTCTTTGCCATCTAATTAAAAAAGCAGACACCCTGCATTAGACTATTCTACATCTTTGCTGAAACATGCATCAAGTTCCTCACGTGAATTCTCATCATCGCTATAATTTGCCATACAAGGATGTCCAACACGTTTCCCAATATATTACGGTGCTACTTCTGCTGGGTCACTGTGTAAGCTGTCGCAGATATATTGTTGTCGTTTCTTTGTGACCCAATTTGAGCAATAGACTCCTTCTCTTCTTTAGTTGGTAGTTGAAACAAAGTCATATTTGTATTGTTAGTGGTGACTGCATCTATCATTGTTTTTTGCCTTCCATTATTGTTGTCTAGAGTACTATACATACAAACTCCTTTGCGCATTTTTGACAAAAGCAGTGGCCTTGAAGAGACCATTCCATGTTCTGCGTTCTTATGTCATGATAAGACATTTGTGCAGCATATTCACAACTTCCTTGCTACTGGTCATTCTAGGAATAAGAAGCTGCATAACTGCTTGCTTTGGACTAGGCTCTCTTGCTAGTGACCATATCATTATAGCCTTGATGTGGGAATTTGTTGTAGTATAACCATATTCAATTTTCTCAGCAATATCATTCATAGTATAGTAGATGGCATTGTAGAGACTCTGCAGACACAACAGCTGTGTGCACCAATAGAAGAAAGCTGTAGTTTCCTAGAACTTTTTAATTAGCTTTAGATCACCTAAAATTCAGAAGGAAAGCAGACTTATAATTTGTGTTTTGGGATAGAAAAACGATTGACAAACGTCTTGTTTTCCTTTCAATATCGAGATCAGTCTCAGTAACTTGCAATTTTGCTGGAACAAACTTAATGTAGCAAGACTGATAATAAAAACGTCAACTGAAAATATATCATGGGATTGGCCAGTCAAAATAATACCTAAGCATTTCGCTGGTTGGTAAGAACAATGTGAGCGATCCTTCATGTAAATTTATTTCCTTTCCACAAGGCGTACACTTATAAAACAGTGACGTTTAACCTGCAAAACATTTTTTGCTGTACGTGCACCAGTTGCTTCTTATTTCACAGTTTCAGAGATGTTTTGAATTTCTTGTGCATTATTATCAATAGTGATGTAACTTCTTATGTAATGACCACTGTTACTTTCAAACTCAGTCTGACACCTTTGTGAACCTCTCCTAATGTCTCCTCCATATCCTTAATTGTATTGTAAACTTCTGTGAAATGATGTCTAGGCGCATGGATTGGAATGTCTAGCCTTGACCATGTTTCAGCATCGGCTTTACATCGTCTCCAGCCTTTCTCTCCTAGCTTTTGCCATTTTCCCTTTTCTCTGATAACACCATTGCATAAAATGCAGGGCCTTTAGATTTTTCTAGTTTCTGGACTCAGAAATGGTTATGAAGCCTGCATCATTGATCTATTTGAGCTCGAGGTATGGCATGTATAGCTTCATAAACTTAATAATAATATTATTTTATATCAATCTCTTTACAATCTGTCTCGAAATATGACGCCATTTAATCAAGTGTGAAAGACTGATTCAGCAGGAAAAAACGATGACGTCATAATCCAAAAACAGAAATTCTGTCAAACTATACATCATTTGATAGGTCTTACTTTGCTCTATCTAAATATGTATTTGTATCTGATTGTGATTGATATGTCCGAAGATACCGACATTTTAAAGAAGATTTTGTCCGTTTTGATGACGCCATCAATCGTGTGACTTGCTGTCATTCCTCAAAATATTGTCATTGATTAGGGCTTTCTTCGCTCTGTCTAGATATGCAATTTGTATCTGATTATGGCCTGTATGTACGAAGATATCAACATGTTAAAGAAAATGTTTGGCCCTTTTTATGACATCAGTCATGTGACTTCTGGTCATTTCTCAAAATGTTCTCTGGTCTTAAATTGATTCTCATGACCCAGAGACATAATTTCATCTTGAAGAAATTAGGTTAGCCAGTTGCTTAGGTGGTTGGTCTTTTGACCCTGTCTAACATGCATAGAAAGGTTAAATGAGTTGTATATCTGAAGTAAATACATGTAAATACATGCCAGCAAAAAAGTAGATTTTTAGGTAAGATAAATTACAAAGAGCATAGCTATGCTGTTATGTAATCTTTAGTTTCCATAGATTACAATGGTTTACTGAACAATTTACACAACAAAATTAAACTCTGAACATGTCAATGCAAATGTACAGTAGGTTTAACCAACTTACAGCTATATGCATCACAATACAATATCTACAAAAATCTTTCTTTCTACTGTTACGCTATGGTCGATACATGAGCTTTAAATTAAGTCTTAATTAGGTTGGTCATTTAAATAAGTATAATTTCCGATAAGTCATTTTAGTTTTAATAAAATGAATGGCCTTGTTAAAATCTTCTCATGGTCAGAAAAAGGGAGATATTTCATTCCAGACAACCACAGGTTATAGGTGAATGTTTGGCGCCGGTTTTGGTCTGAAAGGAAATTGGGAGTTAGAATTCGAAAACAAGTTATTGCTTACTACCTTACTGCGATTTCATAGACGAAGGACAGACAAAAACACATTAAGGATTTCAAAGACCATAGAGAGATAAGTAATTAACGGAAGTAACCGCAAGTGGATACGCTAAGGAATGACATGTGGTTGGGGCAGGGGGACCTGGAAAGGGTGGGCCATACATAGAGATATCTGAAAGGGGTGGAGCCAATGAGGTGGGGCAAAAATCAACATGCAGGCTTAAAAAGGAACCACTTTTGATAGTTAGAGAGAGGGACTTGAAAGAAGTCAGAAGTCTCAAAATAAGTACCCTAACCACAGAAACCGTTGTCTTCAAAAATTATCGCCAACTCCGAAAAGAGGCACTTGATTGTAATTTAAGCCAGTCATCAAATTAGTCACAGGCCATTGCCCACACACGCCTATACAAATATTAGCGAGTGACTGTCCTTTTCTACTTAAGAACTTTCCCTGCCTCTCTCTCTGACAGCGACTACAAGGATTGTTGCAGACCGATCAAAGCAAAGTGAATAAATATAGTCTTGTTCTTTTTCATCAGAAAACCTTGCAGGTACACGCATCATGGTACACTACATTTGGCGTCTGAAAAGTCTTTAATAAACTCCTCAAATGGTATCATCTTTAGAACACTGAACTCTACATCTAGTAGGCACAAAGCACTTAGTCTTTCCTGGGTCATTGTGGTTCTCAGATAATTCTTTATCAGTGCCAATTTACTGAATGCTCTCTCCCGAACAATTAGTGACCACCATGCTCAAATATATTCTAAGGGCTACATTAACACCTGAAAAGGTATCAAAAAGCCTTTCATCATGGAGTAAAACCGCCTGTTGAGATGGAGTGAAACATGACCTGCAAATTGGGCAATTTCCACTATGAACACATTACTGAAATCCTGGGGGAAAACAGTGATAAGTTTCTCAGCTTCAGATCTTATCTCTGCATTCAGTAGACTGCATAAGTTGACTATGCCTTTGATCCTGTCATACACTGATTGGTAAGCTACCCTCTGTTCTTGTAAGGCAACAGACAACTTATCTAAAATGACATTGAAAGTTTCACATCTGAATTTTTCTCTTGAGGTAAGGACAACTTCCTTTGAGACTGATGTTTGATTTGCATCATAACGAATGTTTCTCTTTCTTGGCCTGCCTGTGGTTGATTTGTAGTCTGTGTTGCCACAGAAGTTCCTGGCATCCAGTTCAAACTCTTCATACCTATCCATTACTTTTTTTAGATCAACTTCAACTCCTTGAAAAGTTTTATTTGTGTTGTTGAACTGTGTAAGAATTAAGTTCCAGATCTTGGCCATCAGAGCAGTTTCAAGACAGTCCATTTTGTCTGCTAATGTCTGAGCTTCATGTCTTGCTCCAGGTGTTTAATCTAAGATTCAATAGCTCTGAGGGCATTTTGAATGCAGTTGTATCCATTTAGGAGGGCTTCCCTAGCATCAGCTCTTTCTGACCAATGAGTGTCTGACAGGGACTTCACAGTTAGTGCTATTTTATTTTGTCCCAAAGACTTCATTAGATTTGCCCATCCGTGTGTTGACACAGAAAAAAGGTATACAACCTTTGTATGATGCCAACATTATTAACACCTTCAATACAGGAAGAAGCAGTAGCCTGTCCAAGAGTATTTATGTACACAGCAATACATGGAACATCTGATCTAAATTCAACTAAATAAATCCATTTCTAATGAATCTGTTAGACTTTTGTTAAATGTGAAAAGATGTAAAAATGAACAGTTATTCTTACGTTTCATTCTTTCTTTTCAAAATAAGAAATGGTTTTGTACAATTACACTTGTTTTGTTGCTTAAATGTTAAAATCTAAACAATTTTTCTCATTATTTTTTATGTATAATAAAGTGTCTTGGTCCTGATCAATAAACTTTATAGAAAAGTAAAATTGCAAGTCTCTAAAATAGATTCAATTTAATTATTGTTTCCAGAACAGCAGGATATCAATTTTATTTTTTAACTGAACATAGAAAAAACAGAGTTGTTACACCTTATAAAAGTAAAATTGCAAGTTGTTATAACTGAGTTATGATTCTGTTATTGCTAATACTGTATGAGTTTAGTATTTTCTTTAATAATACCACTTCTATCTTCACATATATTGCAAAGAAAAATGGATGGCTCTAAACTGTAATCAATTTGATGTTGAAGATGAGAATGCACAAAGAACACATTTGATAGAAATACTTCTCTTGTGCAGCGTGTGGATCACCATTTTGACAATACACTTGCCAAAGGTTCTGGAGAGAAAATCAACTGATGTCAAGTGTGTAGATCAGCATTTTCACAGAGGACAAATCGAAAATATTACTAGCAAACAACCAAAACAATTCTAGATCAGCATTTTCATTGACATCACATTTGCAAGTCTTGCAGACAAACATTGTAGAGAAATCTTTTTGAGCAAAGTAGATCAGACTTTGTAAAACGTTCAGTTCAGACAAAAGAAGCATGCAAACAGGCACTGGAGAGAAACCCTACTCTTGTCAAGTGTGTGGGTCAGCATTTTCAGTCTGCTTAAATTTGAAGAGACACATGAGAAGACACATTAGAGAGAAACCATATGCTTGTCAGTTATGTGGATCAGCATTTTCACAGAGTTC
>VCCN01006248.1:423105-436607 GCA_006491835.1 Architeuthis dux
TTCGATCTTCTTCCTCGTCGCCAAATGTTGTGTTCTTGTTGTGGTAGCAGTGTGAAATTAGAATGCATTTCGATTCGTAATCAGCTTAAGCGTGTTAAGAAAAGAAGACAGAACAAGCGAACACGTGTGATAGGGTTGATTAGCCTGGTAAGAAGTGAGCCTTCCCCGTTCCCACTTCCGGTTCACGCTTTCTGGGACCGGAAACGGAATGGGGGTTGCTGGGAGATTGCCTCGGTATGTTTATTCGTATACATATATTTATATAAACATTACAGTTAGGACCCCCATATGTGACTGTGGCCGATGCAGTTCGCAATGTGTATTCAAGCTGAATACCCTGAGTAACTTGGCAACAGACTTGCATATCTACCGTGATGCGTGTGCCTGCAAAGCTTTAGGATGAAAAGAACAAGACTGTATTTCGACCGAGCGTATTTAGAGTTTATTCACTTTTCTTTGAATAAGACACAGTTCTTCCGTTGTCAGATTTTTCTTTCGATCTGCAAAAATAGTCGTCTATCGCCAGAGAGAGTAAACGAAGTCTCTTAAGGTTAGGGAGAAAGGACAGTCGCGTGCTAATGTTTTCGCCCCGAGCTTGTGTAGGCCCGTGACTAATTCGATGACTCGCTTAATTTACAGTCAAGTGCCTCTTCCCGTATTCGCGTGTCACTTTTTGGACTTTATGCTTAGCGATAAATTTCGAAGTCGGAGTTTCTTGTGGTTGAGGGGAAACTTATTTTGGGACCTCTGACTTTCTCCAAATCCAAACTCTAACTAAAGGTTTTCACAACTCATTTTATGTCGTCCGCTAGACTGCGCGTTTCTGATTGGCCGAGCCCTGATCATGTGATCAGCCCCCTTTTCGCTTTTCACGATGCTAGCTTTGTCAGCCGTCATCATATCTTCCACTTGTCTTTGACTCACGCTGTGAATTTCGGTACCGTCTTTTCTTCTCTCAGACTTCTTGTCTCTGTTTTGCCAGATAAACTGACGCTATGTCCGAATCCATTATCGGATTATTTTGTTATCAAAGTGTGATGTCCACGCAAAAATCGAAGCATGGGGTAACTTCGTAAAATTCTCAGCCGACCATAGCTGACACCAAACGCCGTGGTTATTTGAGCTATGACCCGAAGTGGCCTGAGCCGAAATATATGCTTACTTAATTACCAATTACGTTTTCTTATTAGAGACACTAAATGAGCAACCTAATTAAGTCACCCGTACCTAATTACATTACAATTTGACCGTCAGCACAGTAGGTGAAATTCCCTTTGTTACAGCGGTTCGCATATTTCCAAATTCCTCGCTTGACTTTTCCCCCTTAATGTAAGAACCAGTCTTGCCAATTGCTAATATTCCCCTATTTACAGCAGTTAATATACTTTCCAAGTTCCTTCTTCATTTGATTTCTGGGTTGTTTTTCCCCTTCCTCTTAATTCAAGGCTCATGAAAAAATTAAAAAGCCTCTTTTTGCAGCTCGTCACTGTTAGCCATTTCTTTTTACCTCTGGAGGTCTACGTTCGGGATATTAGAAGTGTGTTATCTAAAGTTGGGCCATACACCCCATGACTTTAAAAATCCCAACTTTACGGTAACTATATACTAGAATATTACCTGTCATATAACGGTTTTTTTAATACTGGGAATATTCTTATACCTTATTGATATTAGCAGGTTTTCTCCTTTTGGTCATCCATATTTAGCTGTCCTATAGAAGCAGGTAATTTCGTGGGCTTTCATTATTTGTGTGTAAGGAGAATTGACACAACACTCAGCTTACAATTGAAGTGATTTTACAGGTAACCGACACACGTTAAAAGCAAATGTATTTTTCACTATATTTCTAATAAAAAGAAAGAAAAATTCAGTTAATTGAAATTGAATGATTTTCATCAAATCCTAATTACATACTTGCTATTTTATTTTGGAAGGATTTTTAATTGGAGATTAAATTCTCAACAGACGTAATCAAAAAACAGTATATATAGATAGAAACTTTAAGAGGTAACATTATACATACATCGTAAATCGTTTGATTTACGATGTAAGTATAATGTTAAACACTTGCTAAAAACTTTAAAGGTTTGGAATTTCAGACATTGTTACACACCTGCTAAATGTAACCTGCTAATATGATGGACACAAATTAAAGGCCCAGTTTAAAATTATACTTACATTGTAAATCAAACCCCTTGATAAAAACTCAAAAAGATTTGGAATTATCAAAAACTAATACACTAAATACATGCTCCGGGGTCCCATTGGTAACCACATCAAATGTGGTGGCCAGAGCTCTAGCCATCCTTGCGTTATGTGATGATAGACAAAAAAGACATTTGGTGAAATATAGTAAGCTGGCGAAAATGTATTTGGTTTAAATGAAAATTCCAAGTATTTAAAAAATATTTTAAAACATTTATTGTAGGTTTTCATGTTCTTTATTTAGAAATCCAACTTAAATTCTATATGTTCAATAATGAATTATTTTTACTAAACTGATTATTCATTATTATTTAATTGAAATATAATCTTTCCTCTCATTTTAACCTGATTCAAAAATCATTTTCTTGGTTATTATTTGGTACTAAATCCGGGAATAAATAATTCATTAAGATTAGAATGATTTTGAGTTTTAAGCTGAGAATTATTAATTTTCATGTTATAGAATGACAATTTATTTCTGATAAGATAACACGTGACAGGGGAATACAATGTAAATTAATGAGTGAAAACAAAGTTAGAGTCGTCCAACGTGAAAATCAGAGACAAATATCTGTATGGCAGACTGGTGGTCCTTACCAATTCTAACAGACAGATTGATCAATATCAGGCTGTTGGCAAATACAAGTTCACAGACAGCAAGAGCACTCTTTTCCCCCACTAGGGACATACTGCCACACACTGACAAGTCAAAGTTGATCCACTTCCTAGAACAGTTGGCAAAGGAACACACACAATGGCAAGATACAGGTGAAGCTCCAATGGACATTAAAACTCTGAAGTCAAGATGGTCATCTTACTCACAAAATTGCACTAGTGGATGGCATGGTTGTTGTCCAAAAACTGACCAATAAGCTAGCAACAGTGGTCACAGTCAAACATGTAAGTGAATGATTCTATGACAGACTGTTGTCCCTAACCAGAGACTACAATGAGGTGATTCTGGTGTTTGACAGGGCTGATTCTTTGAAGTGTATCACAAGGGACAAGAGAAGACAAGGAAAGAATGCAATCCAATAGCAAATCAGAGATGACACGAACATCAAGAACATTCCAATGAGCAGCTTATTTTCCCATGACCAAACAGAGGTTGATCTACCAGAGTATCTGGCATCAAAATCCGTTGAATACAGCAAAAACTCCCCCAATCTTGTCATTGCTTCTGCTGCACGACACACCGAGTGCTCTCTGAGGGAAACAACTGTGATGAATTAGAGACCTTGTTGATCTACCAGGCAGTTCTGGTGTCACGTCACAACCCCACAGATGCACAGCTCATGTTCTTCTCTCCAGACACAGATGTACTGGTTGTAGCAAATTATGAACACTTGCTGAAAAATATTAATGTTTCAATGGCATCTTGGATTTTGCAAGTGAAACCAATATGGTCAGCTCTGGGTAGAGATTGGCCCAAGGCTTTGGCAGCATTTCCTGCATTTACAGGAGCAGACAACTCCCCCAATCTTGTCATTGCTTCTGCTGCTGGGCGCACCGAGGGCAACAATCAATTGCACTTTAAAGGAAGCAACCATGAGGAATTAAGGACCTTGCTGATCTACCAGGCAGTTCGAGTGTCATGCCACAACCCACATGCACAGCTGATGTTTTTTGCTCCAGACAGAGATGTACTGGTTCTGGTTGTAGCAAATTATGAACACTTATATTATTTATATATACTCATATTTCAATGACATTCCTGGAATATGTTTTTCTGTTTTGGGACTGACATTTATGTCTACTGGAAAGTAAGATATCAGAGGATTTTTCAAGGAAATTTCAAGCACATATTCCAAAGTCTTTGTATTGTGGAATTAATTCTTGAGGGAGATACTTTCATTGTTAGAAAGAGAATTTCCAAAAAGCTGAAGCTAGGTATGTAGCATTCCTTGAAAAATGCTACATACCCAGCTTCACGTGCTTAGCTTTAACTGTTTATGCTCAATAGATACAAATAAACAAGCTGATGAAATTCTCTAACGATATATAATCCTGAATTAAATCCACAAACCATAGATTTTGGCCTACAAGGTGTACTTGAAATTTCCTTGTAAAATCCTGGAATACCTGTGAATTTCTCATTGTACTGTGATGCGTGTACCTGCAAAGTTTTCTGATGAAAAAGAACAAGACTGTATTTCAATCGAACATGTTTATTCACTATTGCTTTAAATAAGACACAGACTGGTTTTTCATTTAGTCTGCAACAATTGTAGTCGCCATCAAAGAGCGAGACAGGGGAAGTTCTTAAGTAGAAAAAGGATAGTCACTCGCTAAAATTTGTATAGGCGCGTGGGGCGATGGACTGTGAGTAGTTCGGTGACCCGTTTAAACTATGGTCAAGGGCCTCTATTCAGACTTGGCAATAATTATTGTCTTTCAAGTCCTGCTTCCTTCTCTGATTGACAATAAAATTTGGCCCCTGCATGTGGACTTTGCCCCGCCTCCATCCCTTGCTGATGTCTCCCTCTATATTTCGCCCATTCCAGGTCTGCAATTAATAACACAGAAATCCTTATCACCTTTCATAGAGCATGAGCTGATTCTTAATCATTTTTTGTCAGACAATTTACATAATGTGGTTTCCACGAGGCATGGAGCCACTGTCTTAGAATTATTTGAAATTACTGATGCCAATCGGTGACCTGTGACACTTAAAATAGTCTGGTGAAAATATGTCCTTCTTCCGACCATGAAAAGATTATAAAAAGGCCATCCATTTTATTAAAACTAAAATGACTTATCGGAAAGTATACATATTTAAATGACCAACATAATTACGACTTAATTATAAGGTTTGCGTAAAGATTATTATGCATCATGATTTTAAAGTACTCAGATATGTCAATTGGGAACACGAGATATGAAATTCTGGGGTATTTTGGTGTGCTGGTGGCCATTTTGATTCATGCAAATGAGGTAGTTCATCCCAAGAAACCTTACTCATAGGGTCCTGGGGGAGGTGCAGAATAGGTCCTGTTGGCTCCCGGACTGTTTTCTTACTTGCCAAAGAACAGACCAGCATTGAACAAAAATGGATAAAAGAAAACTGATCAAAATAATTTTGTTTTTAAAATGAAAACTCTTTCTAGAAGACAAACCACATACTGCATAAGAATATGATCTTTTAAAGACAATGTCTTTGAAAATGCTGTTTCAAACTTTTCACAGATATAGAGATTCTGCCTGGTGCACATAAGCAGTACCTGCTTGAAAATACAAAATATCGCTCCAGTGTGTGGTTGCAAGTCTTGCATTTGAATCCTATGAAAATGCTTATCACATATTTGCATGATTAGAGTTGCTTTTATTGTATATTTACAAGAACAAGGTTTCCCCTCAGTGTGTTGCATGTAACCTTTTAAATGTTGCTACCATCCAGTGTGTGAGCGAACGTGTAGCTTCAAATGTGAACTATTCAAAAGCGCTGATTCATACACTTAGCAAGAGTAGGGTCTCTCTCCAGTGTGTGTCAGCATGTGTTGTGTAAAATTTGTACGCAGTGAAAACGCTAATCCACACACTCGGCAGGAGATGGTTTTCTCCCGAGTGTGTGTTCGCATGTGTTTCTTCAAACCTGAAGTGTGTGAAAATGCTGATCGACACAATTGACAAGAGAAGGGTTTCTCTCCAGTGTGTGTTCGCATGTGTACCTTCAAACCTGAAGTCTGTGTAAATGCTGATCCACACACTTGACAAGAGAAGGGTTTCTCCCCAGTGTGTATTCGCATATGTACCGTCAATTGTATACTCCGTGAAAATGCTGATCCACACACATGACAAGAGAAGGGTTTCTCCCCAGTGTGTATTTGAATGTGTGTCTTCAAACCTGAAATCTGTGAAAATGCTGATCCACAGACTTGACAAGTGTAGGGTTTCTCTCCAGTGTGTGTCCGCATGTGTATCTTTAAACTTGGACTCAGTGAAAACGCTAATCCACACACTTGACAAGAGAAGGGTTTATCCCCAGTGTGAGTTCGCATATGTACCGTCAATTGTGACCTCTGTGAAACCGCTAATCCACACACTTGACAAGAGAAGGGTTTCTCCCCAGTGTGTGTTCGCATGTGTTGCGTCAAGTGTATACGCTGTGAAAATGCTGATCCACACACTTGACAAGAGAAGGGTTTTTCCCCAGTGTGTGTTCGCATATGTACTGTCAATTTTGTACTGCATGACAACGCTAATCCACACACTTGACAAGAGAAGAGTTTCTCCCCAGTGTGTGTTTGCATGTGTCGTGTCAAGTGTATACGCTGTGAAAATGCTGATCCACACACTTGACAAGAGAAGGGTTTCTCCCCAGTGTGTGTTCGCATGTGTCGTGTCAAGTGTACATGTCGTGAAAATGCTGATCCACACACTTGACAAGAGAAGCGTTTCTCTCCAGGGCACAGTTTCTCTCCAGTGTGTTTTCGCATGTGTGTCTTCAAATGTGAATTCTGCGAAAATGCTGATCCACACACTTGACAAGAGAATGGTTTCTCTCCAGTGTGTGTTCTCATGTGTGACGTCAAAGTGGAACTGTCTGAAAATGCTGAGCTACACACTTGACAAGAGTAGGGTTTCTCTCCAGTGTGTGTTCGCATGTGTCTCTTCAAAGCGGAACAGTCTGAAAATGCTGAGCCACACACTTGACAAGAGTAGGGTTTCTCTCCAGTGTGTGTTCGCATGTGTTTCTTCAAACCTGACCTATGTGAAAATGCTGATCCACATACTTGACAAGAGAAGGGTTTCTCTCCAGTGTGTGTTTGCATGTGTTTCTTCAAATCTGACCTCCGTGCAAATGCTGATCCACATACTTGACAAGAGAAGGGTTTCTCTCCAGTATGTGTTCGCATGTGTGTCGTCAAAGTGGAACTGACTGAAAATGCTGAGCCACACACTTGACAAGAGTAGGGTTTCTCTCCAGTGTGTGTTCGCATGTGTTTCTTCAAAGTGGAACCGTTTGAAAATGCAGAGCCACACACTTGACACGAGTAAGGTTTCTCTCCAATGTGTGTTTGCATGCTTGTTTTTCTAAACTGAACTTTTTAAAAAGACTGATCCACTTTGCTCAAAAAAGATTTCTCTCCAGTGTTTGTCTGCAAGACTTGCAAATGTGAAGTCAATGAAATGCTGCTCTGTATTGGTTTTTTGATTGTTTGCTAGTAATAATGTTGATGTGTGACTGAGTTGATTTTCTCTCCAAAGTCTCTTGGCAATTGTATTCTAAAAATTGAAGCCAGTGAAAATGATGATCCACACACTGCACAAGAGTAATATTTCTATCCAATGTGTGTGTATGCAAATATATTTTGAAATGTGATAACGCATAATCCTGTAACTGCCAAGAATATGTGTAAATACTTTTTCAAAAAATGGTTTCTTTCCTCATTCTCATCGTCAACATCAAATCGAGGATTACAGTTTAGAGCCATCAATGTTTCATTGAAATATCTGTGAATAAAGAAGAAGCATTATTAAAGAAAATACTGAACTCAGGCATTATTAGCAATAACAAAATATAACTCAGTTTGTTTTCTATGACCTCAATATATCTCACATTTCATGTTCAGTTAAAAAATACAATTGATATTCTGCTGTTTTGGAAACAATAATTAAGTTGAATGATTCAGAGACTTGCAATTTTACTTTTCTTTAAGGTTTATTCATCAAGAACAAGACACTTTATTATCCATAAAAAATAATGAGAAAAAGTGTTTAGATTTTAACGTTCAAGCAACAAAGCAAGTGTAATTGTACGAAACCATTTCTGATCTTGAAAAGAAAAAAATGAAACGTAAGAATAACCTTTCACATTTAACAAAAGTCCAACAGATTCATTAGAAATGGATTTATTTAGTTGAATTTAGATCAGATGTTGAGTTTTTCCATGAGTTGCTGTGTACATAAATAGAGAGAGATTAGAAATGGGTTTATTTAGTTGAATTAGTAATAATCAATGCATTTATAGAAAGTGCCGTTTCTCAGGGCACTCAATACTTAAGTTCCCACTGAACAAAAGTGCTTGAAAAGATGTGCAATCAATTGCAGTAAAAATGTAAGGCCTATTAAAGAAGAGTAAGAAGAAAATGCAAATTGCCAGTAAATATTTTGACAAAACACATGGCAGGAGCTACAGTTACGGAATGTATTTATTTACTGAGTTCATAAAAAAGTTTTGATTTTTGATTTAAAGCGTGCTAATCTATGTTCTGAATATCATAGGGTAATTGATTCCAAAATCAGGGAGTGCAATCAGATCTACCGTTTAAACTTTTATTTTTGTTTTTTGTTAACAATTGGCAGGGAGCACTGCCAGACCTAGCACTGCGAGTGCCATTAGTAGATGGCAGTATAAATCCAAATTTCAAATACCCTTGTAAATTTTTTCTTAGCATTATTATCTGCCATTCTGCTTACTAGAAATATGGTAGGTACCTCCATGCACTTTTAACAATAAAGCGATATGTGACAAAAATGCCCATAATATGTATAAAACCTAATTTTAGTGTTATTAATGTTTGTGCCATCAGTAAGAAGAATGACTGGAGAACAAAATTCTGATATAAAAAATCATTTGCTTCCAATGGGGATTTTTGTCTTTGAAAAGTTGTTCACACTGTGAAAACAATGGGACGTAAAATGTTATCACTTTAGCTGAAATATAGTTCAGTAAAAATAGATTTTGACCCAGAAAAAAATATGGTCAAGTTGAACTTTGCACCATTGACAGAGTTTTTAGCATAGCATAACATATCCAAAATCCACTAAAATCCTACTTTGGGGAAAAAGTTATGAGCACAGAAAAATAGCTATATTAAATTAAAGCTGTCAGAGGCTGTCCGGGTACTGGAAATTCTAAATTCCAACGTCTGGGCACTAGAAGGTGCAAAATTCAACGTCTGGACACTTAAAAGAGGATAAATATCAATGTCTGTTCATTTTAAAACATATTTAAAATTTTCATTCGTCCGGGCACTAAAAGATGATAAGTTTTAACATCAAACGAACTTTAAAAACATATAAGTAAAAAAATGAGGCTGTCCGGGCACTGGAAAAGTATTTATTCCAACGTCCGGGCACAGGAAGGTGCTAATTCTTAACATTCAACCCCATAAATATGCTAAATTTCGACTCTCAAATATGTTTTATTTCAACATTGAAAACTGACACCGGCTGGCCGTATCCGGGAACTGGAAAATGCAAAATTGCAAAGTCCGGGCAGTGAAAGATACTAAATACAAACGTCCGGGCACTGAAAGATACTAAATGTTAACATTCAACCACATATGTTAGATTTCGACATTTGACCACAAAAATAAGTTTTATCTCAATATTAAAAACTGTCAGAGGCTGTCCGTGTCCGGACACTGGAAATATAAATTCAAACGTCTGAGCACGTTTGAATTTAACATCTTTCTCTCGGTGTTCGTTCGGGCGTTGGAATTTAGAATATTTAAGGCCCGCATAACTCCCAGGAAGGTCCGGGCAGCTTTTAGTAGTAGCCAAAATTGATGATGAAAGATAAAAATATTATTAAAAATTTCGTGAAAATCTTTCTGCAAATTCGTATTTAAAAGAAAAAGAAATTAAGCGAACGTTACTTACTTATTTCGTCTGGTTTGTTTTCCTTCACGCAATATCAACATTAGAAAAAAGATAGAAATTCTAACATTTTAAATAAGCTTTAACTTTAACTAAAATGTCCCACAAAAACACCGGCTCGCAATTCAAAGCCGTAGGGACAAATTTGGACCTTCACCGTTTTTACTCCGTCAGTCAATAAATTCCGGAAGTTAATTAAAAAAAACAACCTTTTAACTTTGTTAATCAGAGAAAATTTGTACAAATAAATGCATGAAAAAAAAAACTTTGTTTTATTCAACTGCAGTCTTGAGATATTCTATTTAATTATCTCAACAACCAAGTGTCGTCTGCCATTTACTCCGATTCACACTCGCCTTAATTCTTGTCTCCAACTCGTAAGTTTATTCAAATAAATTTTATTCTATGAATTTTTGTTACTTTTCCTTTTTCCCTTTAATATTTTCTATGACGTCTAAAATACTAAAAATGTTTTAAATGGAGTATTTTTTCCAACATAAGGCTGGGTAAATGATAGAAAAATCCGATCAGACTAATTAAATGCCGAGCAGAGATACATAATGTAGCGATGGGAATGAATTGACTCTAAAGTGGGTGATCGATTAACAATGTACATATAATGTAAAACTGGACCCTGACTTTGTGTGCATCTTTCTGACCCCCGATGTTCAATTTACAATAGTCTTATTCGTAGTTTCTGATTAAATCTTTAAAGATTGATATGAAAGAATCATTTTTCTTTTTTACATATTTTTATTCATTGGTAATCTTTGGTTTGTCGGTTCTAAAATACGGTAGCATAAAACTGGCTTTAAAATTGGCTAAATTTGTCAGTTTACAGCTAATTTTATAGCTAAAAATGTTATATATACTTAAATTTAAAGCCCGCTTATCAAATAAAATAACGATATAGTCTATCGTTATTTTATTAAATTAATAAAAAATGTACATATGTTTTTAGGAAACTCACTAATCATTTTTTTTAAATGGCCAGATTTTCAGCTATCGTAGATTCTTTATTGGCTAAATTGGAAAAAATCAGCCAGATCAAATCACAAAATGTACACATCAAAGTCTGTTTATTGCATGTAATTGGAACTGACAAGTTTTACATAGACAAGGTAAAAAGGAAAACCTATCTAAGCAATTGCCTAACCTAATTTTTTAAAGCTGGAATTGGGATTTTGGTCATGACCAGACAACATTTTGAGAAATGACCAGAAGTCACATGTTTGATGATGTCATCAAAAAGGCCAATGTCATCCTCAAAATATTGATATTTTCGGACATATAAGTCTCAATCAAATACAAATTGCATATCTACATAGAGCGCAGTAAGACCTATCAAATGACAACATTTCACATTGATCAGACCAAATGCTTGGCGGTTTAGAGGTTGCTTTTAAAATTAGGCTGCTCCCTAAACATCTCCTGGAGTTTACTATGATTATGAATAGTTCAAATCCATGCATCAACTGCTGAAGAGTTAGTACTAAAGCCAGCTCTGAATGATTCTGTGGTTCCTTTTGTTTCCTTATAAAATAGTTTGTGATTAAATCTGCGTGAATCAACAAGAATTTCCTGCCTCCAATACTTACGCCAATACCCTTCACTTTTAGTCCTTCGAACGTTGGATGGCCCAGCTGTTGTAAATAATGCAAATAAACATGTTTGGTGGTTAAATGAGAAGATCTTGTTCAGCATGTCCTTTTCAGACTGGATATGTTGGTCTATGTTTCCTTCTCTTATGGCTGATACCATTACAAGCATTGAGGAAACATCTTTGAGATAGGCAATGGTCATGCCTGCTTCAGAACTATCCACTGCTTTGGTTAGATCGGCAAGAAGACTTTCAAATTCTGATGAATTAATAACTTTCTCGATTGTACTTGAGCTTGGTTCTTTTCTTAGTCTAGGTATATGTTAAAGTCTCCATTAATAGACATTGAACACACAAAAAACCTGGAAATTGAAATGTAGGCATATGCTATATCCCTGCATACCACCCCCGCCCATTTCAACCACTGATTAGAACATGAAAGAATCAAGACACCAACTTGAAAATCTAGACCCATGTATTTCAAACATTGCTCTTTTCAGTGGTTCCTGATAGAAAATTGTGCAGATTGTTCCACATATACATTTTTTTAAATGGTGCATTTTTGTCGTTTTTTAATTCGGGCCATTTTCGAGACCTTATATCTCAGGATCTAGAAAAACTAGAAAGATCCAGATTGTAACATTTTGCAGTGCATTGACATCACTTTGTTCTCTGCCAAACAGAGCACAAAACGTTGGCTAGGTTCTGAGTAATGATTACTTAGACATGGCTTCTCAGAAATACCAATGAAATTTGGAGCCCAATTTGAAATCATTTTCTGAACAAATGATGCTTCCTAGAGCTAGGCTGATAACATTTTCAAAATCTACATATTAATTTGACCCTGTGAACAAAGTTTCAGGGCAGTAGAAGTTCCTGTTGTGGAATGGTTGCTAGTTGAAAATGGAAAAGAATATTTGGTCGTTGTCACTTCAAACAAAGTAGTCCTTGTTCTTGGATCCATAGTGACTGAATGATATTGAGATAAAATTTTACAGGACTTCATTTCCAACCCAAATGAACATCTGAGCAAAGTTAGAGCAAAATCTGAGATGGTCGAGTGGGGACCAATGGTCCACTTGACACGGAATGACCCATATTCATTTTTCTCAGCAAAATCGTTCATAGTCTAGTAGATGGCATTGTAGAGACAATGCAGTGGCCCACAGTCCAGCATTTCTATCAGTTTGTTTGGAGTTAAAGGCCATTGTTTCTTGCATTCAGCTGAACTCTGCAACTGTCGTCGGACCATTCTACCAAACGATCTAGCTAAATCATCATCTGTCAAGCCTCAGCCATGTAGATCTGCAATTGCGTATTTTCAAGGATTCACATCAGCTGCATGCACCAATAGGTACTTTCCAGCTGAGAAGAAAGCTATAGTTTCCTGGAATTCTTGGATTAGCTTGGAGTCACCTATGCTCTTTAGATCACCTAAAAGTCAGATGGAAAGCAGCCTTGTCACAGATAATTTGGGTTTCTTACTTGGCAGAAAAGCGCTTGCAAAACATCTTGATATTTAGCCGTGTCAAGACATTTTGATTCAGCACCTTCTAGTCCTCCGATTTTCATGTTCAAATGTCCAAAGTCTAACATATTTATGTTGATGAATGATAAAATTTAGCAACTTTCTGTGACTTGACGTGGGAATTTAGCAATGTTCAGTGCCCTGGATGTTGCAATATAGCAATGTTCAGTGTCCGTGCATTGCAATTTAGCATCTTTTAGGACCTGGTCATCTTTTAGAGTGATCGTCAATTTTTAAAACTGTCAACTGTTTTTTTTAGTTTTTAAGTGGGTCTGGCTGTGTGTTGTGCATACAGGCTGCATCAATGTAGCTAGAGAGCTGAATATTCAAACATTTACTCTTTATAATAAAAAACTTATCTTTTTAAAATTCACCCCTAAATAGGTTTTTAGTTAGGGGTTCAATTTGCCCTGTAAGTTTCTACTAAATTGATCCCTTATCAGGGATACCCTGCACCACCACCACACCCACACACCAGGATGCTATGAGTAGGATAACAAAATGTTCCTTAGGTCTACTTTCAGAAAAAATTTGGGATGAACTACCTCATTTGCATAAAACAAA
>VCCN01006248.1:444185-456174 GCA_006491835.1 Architeuthis dux
CGCTATAGTCATCAGTGGAAGTGGTACCCGTCGCAGTGTCTTGAGAGAAAACGGCTCTGCAACAGGTTTGGGTTTAATGGTGTAAGGTTGCTGTATGCGGCCAAGACTATTGCACAGCTTTGATACCTGTTTTTCAGTGAATCCAGGTCGATGCTGTTGACTTGTGACACCAGTTCCAGCTTGGTGATAATAGGTCTGCCTAGTAGTGCCGTTTTGCAGGGTTTTGACGTCTTCTTGTGCCCCCTGTCTTCCTTTTTTGAGTGTGATGTCCCAAACTCCTAGAATATCCAGTGGAGCACAACTTGGACCAAGTTTAGGGACGTCGTCTTTACAAATCTATTTGAATACATGATCAGGGATAACGGTCACATCAGCAACCGTGTCAATCTTAAATGTTCTGCCTTTCACTTTGAGATCTATGGGCCCCCACCTACTGTTATCGATCCCATGAATATTGTGCTGTCATCTTCTTTTGCTTTGTAAACAGCTTTTGAAGCACATCCCCGCTTATGGTGTCCTTTCTTCCCGCATGCATGTCACATCGTTGGCAGGGCATTGTGTTTTGAGATGATATGGGCTGTTTCCACCTTTAAAACATTTACTCTGATTTTTAGTTTTACTTTTGTCTATGTACATCTGATTTATTCTTTTATGTTTCTGGAGTTGTTTCCATTTGTTTATCCCTCTGCCAACAGAACATGTCTCTGTAGGGTTTTCGCCCCTTAGGTAACACTGTTCAGTTGCAGTGTTCAGCAAATTCACCGATTCATATTAAAGCATGCCCGCTCATAAATTATGTTCTTCTTTTTCTAACAAAAAACGAAAAGAAACCATCACTAACGAAATCATAATCCGCTTTGGACAAATTTAACCCTTTTAGAATATCGCCAGCTTCATCTCCCATACAATAAATTAATGAGTCTAGCTGGTGTTGTTTCATGGAGATTGCTCGCTTGATGAAACCTTTCCCAACGTCTAAACCATTTCCCCCACTCTTGTGGCTTTTGAAAATTGAACGCTTCTGGTGGATGGAAATTGAAATAAATATGTTCGCTAATGACACAAAGATTCACTCAGCGTTAACGTATGATGAATCTGGATAACTACTTGCGGTGGACCTCAAATCTATGCAGATGAAATTTCATTCCAGCAAATGAGAGGTCATGCACCTAGGTAGAACAACAAGAAAAGGAACTACACCATGATTAAAGATGACAGAACACAACACACACTGACAGAAACTACAGTGAAGAAAGATATTGGCGTTTATATAGACAAGTGACTTAACTTCACTGAACATATACAAAACAAAGTGAATACAGCAAATAAAACACTCGGCTAGATAAGACACTCATTTAAATTCATCGATGAGGAGAGCTTCCTACTGATGTACACGTCCCCATCTGGAGTTTGTTTCCTGCATATGGTCACCTAAACTGAAGTACAACTCAGATGCCATAGAAAGAGTTCATAGGAGAGCCACCAAGATCATTCCGAGATTGGGAGATATATCTTACACTGAAAGATTAAAACAACTTAATCTAGAGACCCTTGAATACAGAAGAAAACGTGCTGACCTACTAGAGGTCTATAGAATCCGGAACAACATACATAGAGTGGATACTGGTGTTCATTGCTCAAAATGCCCTGATAAGAAAATGCTGACTTCATCTACATGCAGTAAAACCAGAGGACACAGCCATAAATTACAAATTTAGACCTCCACTGGTGTTAGAAAAATATTCTCTTGGCAAGAGTGGCAAAACAGCCTAAGTGAAAAGACGGTCACATCCGAGAATATCAACATTTTAAAAAAATAATCTTTATTGTGATATCGGACATACCAAATTTACTACCATTTTTCTTATTGGTGTAAAACCAGCCCAACTACACTGAATGTAATTAACTGCTATTAAAAAAGCCTATTTCAAGTATATTCAAGTATAATATTGCTAACTAGCTGAAAACCCACCTACAGGCAGGATTTGCAGCTAGTTCCTGCAGAAAGCCTCTATGCCCCATAGAGGCTTTCTGCAGGAAAATCATGTTTTAAAATGACAATTTATTTCTGATGAGATAACACATGACACAGGAGTAAAATGTAAACGAATGAGTGAAAACAAATTAAGAGTCACAGAAATGGGATTTTGAATTCTTTAAAACTATTACTGAATGGACCACTTATCATTTAAATATAAACCTTAGACCAATTGACACAAAGATACAAGTTTAGGGTTGTCATGTAATTTGTTAAGCAAAGAAAAGTAAAAGTGTTATCATTAACCTTAGATGAATGGATAAACAATGATATAAAGTTAGGTTTGTCATGTAATTGTGTTCTATTTCTTGAGAGAGTTTTCAATTATTTATTCAAGTTTTATTCATGTATTACTGCAAATTGCTTATTGCTTCAGAGTTTTTAGACAAGCAAAGTAACATTTTCATTTTAAAGAACTACAAAAAGCCTTGGCCTGACTCTTCGCATTGCAGTCTTCAGAAGGATGGTTGCGTAGATTTGCAGAGTTAAAATAACATGAAAGTCATTTCTTTACAGTTGGGGTCATTAAATTGTCAATAGAGGCAAAGGTCATAATGAGACTTGTATCATATCAGTCAAATGCCATTTCTCCCAGAAAATAAAGAAATAGAGATGTATACATGTATAATTTAATGTATGACAAATTTAAAATTCAATTAAAACCTTTTTCAAAAATCTTGTTCATCAAATGCTTTCAAAAGTAATCAATATTCAATACTAGTTAATCCCTGTGAATTCATGGATCAACAGTTTCCCCCGCTATCTGAAAATAGAGCGTTGCTATAAAAGCCTTTCGTAAGCCGAAATGACGTAAATTGAAGCAATTAACATTAATTTATAATGGAAAGATTTTTGACCGGCCCCAGACCCCCAAAATGGCTAGGATAGTATGTTAGGCTGAGTCATCGGATGTCGTGGTTGTGGGTGGTGCAGGAGACTGGTGTGTAGATGAGAGAGAGGAAAAGGTTGTGCGGCACTGCCCCTACTACGAAACAAAAGCTCAATGCTGTTGTCATTTTTTGCCTTTTAAAAAGAAATGCTGTAAAGCAAACTTTCTATTTGATGATTTTTAAAAAAGAAACTAAAAAATGTCAGTGGAATAGTTTATTGATTAAAATGGTGGATAGGAGATATTTTTATCAACAAACTTGTTAGCTCCAAGTAGAAGAGTCCATGGTTATGGACAGAGAACCAAGAAAATCACACTGTTCATTATTATAGTAGATTTACAAACAAGACATTTTGGAGAAGTTGGTTGATTTTTAGTTTATGTTTATTCCCATGATCTGTAGAACTTGATGATTGGAAAGGATTTGTGTCATTTATTTAGAAGAGTAGATTACATACAAATACAATAACAATGCAATCATTTAGGGTATTTAAATTTTATTATCAGTATTATAGACTGCGGCACACACACACATAAAAATCAAATACAAATAAAATAAAGGATACAATGAGATTTATAGAAATAATTACAGATTTTATTTTGATATTGATTAACAAAAATATCATAGTACAAACACACACATGGAAAGATACGCTTTGTGAATTATTTACATTCCCATTGGAATTGTATGTTTTACAATATGCATTTGGAAACACTTCAAGCCACAAACTATGCATTACTTATGTTTCCTAAACACATTAAAAAAATCTTTATCAAAGAGAATATTTTAAAATTATCATTAAATTAAAAGTACCTTTAAACTTTACCATTGTAATTTGATGAACAATGTCTTTTTTGGAAGAAATACACAATCTAAAACCTAAATTATATAAATGCAGAATGTATTCAATAAAACCCAAATGTATTTGTATTTGACAAGTAAACATTAATTTTGCTCATTCAGAAAGATTTTTCTTGGCTTAACTTTATGTAAACAATTTATTTGAGGATAAATATGTTAATCCGATTGATAATATTGAAATATTCCGTGTAATAAAGTTCTTGGAAACTGTTAACCAAATCTGTCAACTTCAACATGTTTCTTCAGTTTTTAAGTCAGTCTGCATGTGCCGCGCTTAGAGGCCACACCAAAGGCAAGAATAGCAAGGGTATACCAGGAATATGTGAATTCTGGACAGATATCAGTAGCACATGAAAACTCCAGGCAAGAAAGGGACAATGACTGACAAGGATGGTAACCAACCAATGAAGGGGAAGATTGCATCAAATCACATCTCAATTCAATGCAGGTGCTGCTCAACCCATCAGTCAATGCACTGTACAGCGTATATTGCATTACATGGGGTTTCATAATCGCCATCCAACAAGGTCAGCATTATTGACCCCATGGCAGCAGCTACTGCGCTACCAATTGGTTAAAGAACTTCACCATTGAACTGTGGAAGACTGGTGTTGTGTTGACTAATCAGATGATTCACTTTTGTAGCTTCTTCGGGCAGATGGTCAATGTGTGGAGAAAACTGTATGAGGTTATGTATCCAGCCTGTCAGCAGGATGTTGTGCAAGCTGGCGCTGTCTCTGTAATGGTGTGGAGTGTATTCTATTGCAGTGTGCAAGGAACACAAGTGAAACTCGAGTCTGTCTTGACAGGTGTGACATACACAGATCTTGTTGCAGACCATTTGCACCACTTTATGCTCGCCCTATTTTTGAAAACATGGTAGTTTATGAGAATTTCCATCTAGAGGAAATGCAGATCCACTCATTTAAAAATAAGACATTTTTCAAGATATTGTGAAAATCTATTCATAGAATGAGTTGAGTCAAATCCATAAATCTAATCAACATCATAAAAGGACAGTATTAGTTTTTGCCAAGAAGTTTTTACTGTTCTCTCATCCTGAAATGATGATCCTATTTTGAAGATGGCAGTATTTATTAAATTGAATCAGCGATGAAAAACTAATTTTGATATTATTCAAGTTCATTATCAGCTAGGATTCTTTAAAATCTTTAAAAATATGGTAGTTTATGAGAATTCCAATCTACCTTTAAAATAAAATCTGAGTCTTCTGGAAATGCAGATCCACACATATTGTAAAAATAACATTCATCGCAAAAGTAGCTTCACAAGCAGATTGTATTGGCTAAATACAATTAGAGTATATGTCCATGTGTTATTCCATTGGGTAAACAATATATGGATTCTTGACAACATGAGTCCTGATGATTTTAAATGTTGAATCATGCTAAAGTGTACAGCCACAAATATATTCACAGCATGTTTTGAACTTAAAGATATTTTATTTTTTTACAAATTCATGGTATGATGAGAAATTATACATATAATATCCCTATTCTGTCAGTACTGCGTATAGGAAAGTGGTGGAGTAGCAGTAAAGTCTGTGCACAGTGATGAGGAAAGCTAAAACTTTAAAAGTTTAATTGCAGTTATCTGTTTAATAAATCTTACCCATGCTTAATTGCCAAAGAACAGACCATCTTTGAAAAAAATTGGATAAAAGAAAACCGATGAAAATGAAAAATATACATAATTTGACAATACATTGTTGATTTTGTCCTGATTTGCATAAAGAAATGAATACTTCTAAATAAATATCATTTTCTTGTAATATGTTTTTTATAGTTGATCCACACGAGGAGTAAGGTTTCACAAGATTAACAATACTCTCCAGTGTGTGTTCTGTGAAAATGCTGAACCACACACTTGAAAAGAGTAAGGTTTCTCTCCAGTGTGTATCCGCATGTGTTTCTTCAAATGCTGATCCACACACTTAAGAGAAGGGTTTCGCTCCAGTGTGTGTTTGCATGTGTTTCTTCAAATTTGAATTCTCTGCAAATGCTGACCCACACACTTGACAAGAGAAGGGTTTTTCTCCAGTGTGTGTTCTCATGTGTTTCTTCAAATTTGAATTCTCTGCAAATGCTGACCCACACATTTGACAAGAGTAAGGTTTCTCTCCAGTGTGTGTTCGCATATGTCTCTTCAAATGCGAAGGGTCTGAAAATGCTGATCCACAAACTTGACAAGAGAAGGGTTTCTCTCCAGTGTGTGTTCGCATATGTTTCTTCAAATCTGAACTGTATGAAAATGCTGATCCACACACCTGACAAGAGAAGGGTTTCTCTCCAGTGTGTGTTCGCAAGTGTTTCTTCAAAGCAGAACTGCCTGAAAAGACTGATCCACACACTTGACAAGAGAAGGGTTTCTCTCCAGTGTGAATCCGCATATGTGTCTTCAAAGCTGAACCGTGTGAAAATGTTGATCCACACACTTGACAAGAGAAGGGTTTCTCTCCAGTGTGTGTACGCATGTGTTCCTTCAAACTTGAATTCAGTGAAAATGCTGATCCACACACATGACAAGAGAAGGGTTTCTCTCCAGTGTGTGTTCGCATGTGTTTCTTCAAATCTGAACTCTGTGAAAATGCTGATCCACACACCTGACAAGAGAAGCGTTTCTCTCCAGTGTGTGTGCACATGTGTCTTTTCAAAGCCGAATTCATTGAGAATGCTGACCCACACACTTGACAAGAGAAGGGTTTCTCTCCAGTGTGTGCATGCATGTGTCTTTTCAAAGCCGAATTCCTTGAGAATGCTGATCCACAGACTTGACAGAAGGGTCTCTCTCCAGTGTGTGTTCGTCTGTGTACCTTCAAAGCTGAATTCTTTGAGAATGCTGACCCACACACTTGACAAGAGAAGGTTATCTCTTCAGTGTGTGTTTGCATGTGTCTATTCAAAGTGGAACTGTCTGAAAATGCTGATCCACACACTTGACAAGGGAATGGTTTATCCCCAGTGTGTGTTCGCATGTGTCTCTGCAAAGACGAAGTCTGTCCAAATGCTGACCCACACACTTGACAAGAGAAAGGTTTCTCTCCAGTGTGTGTTCGAATGTGGCGCTCCAAACTTGAACTCTGCGAAAATGCTGAACCACACACTTGACAAGAGTAGGGTTTCTCTCCTCTGTGTGTTTGCATGCTTTTTTTCCCCCAAAAGATCAATTTTGCTCAAAAAAGATTTCTCTCCAGTGTTTGTCTGCAAACTTGCTAGTGTGAAGTCAATGAAAATGTTGATCTATAATGTTTTTTGGTTGTTTGCTAGAATTAATTTCGATTTGTACTGTGTGGAAATCCTAATCTCCACATACTGCACAAGAGTAGCATTTCTATCCAATGTGTGTGTATGCAAATATATTTTGAAATGTGAAAATGCATAATCCTGCAACATACACAAATATGTGTAAATACTTTTTCAACAAATGGTTTCTTTCTTCATTTTCAAATCGATGATTACAGTTTAGAGCCAACAATCTTTCATTGCAATATCTGTGAAAATAGAAAAGGTACTATTAAAGAAAATACTAAACTCATGCATTATTAAATATAACAAAATTATAACTCAGAACGTCTCACATTTCATGTTCAGTTAAAAACAAAATTGATATCTTGCTGTTCTGGAAACAATAATTAATTTGAATATAATTTAGAGACTTGTAATTTTACTTTTCTATAAGGTTTATTCATCAACAACAAGACACTTTATTATCCATACAAATAATGAGAAGAATTGTTTAGATTTTAACATTCAAGCAACAAAACAAGTGTAATTGTACAAAACCATTTCTGATCTTGAAGAGAAAAAGAATGAAACGTAAGAATAACTTTTCATCTTTACATCTTTTCACATTTAACAAAAGTCTTCATTAGAAATGGATTTATTTAATTGAATTAATAATAATGAATTCATTTATAGAAAGTGTCCTTTCTTGGGAACCTCATACTTAAGTCTCCACTGGATAAAAGCACTTGAAAATGTGCAATCAATTGCAGTAAAAATATAAGGCTTATTAAAGAGGAGTAAATAAAGTTATTTAGAAAACACAGGGAAGGAGCTACAGTTACAAAGTGTATTTATTTACTGAGTTCATATAATTATGAAAGTCTTGAAACAAGAAAGTTTTTATTTTTGATTTAAAGCTTGTTAATATATGTATGTTCCAGATATATATGGTGTAATTGATTCCAAAGACTTGGTAAGATATAACTGAAACTCATAGAGACAAGTTCTAAAATCAAACCATCTAAATATTGGATGTTAATAAGAGCACAGAGTTCAGAAGGGCTCATATCATTTAGATGACATGTTGAGTTATTCCATTGGCTGCTGCATACATAAATAGAGAGAGATTTAATCATTATTTTGCTGAAAAAAGTAGAAAAGTATGAAATATATTTCTGTTAAAACAGAGAATATTTTGACTTTTTCAGAGTAAAGCAACCAGCACTGTATGAGAAGATTTAAGAGACAAGTGTTGAGAAAATGATTATTTAAAAAACAGTTGGTATAATGTTATATGTGTTCAAGTGGAGGAAAGGAAGAAGGGAAAAAGAAAGATGAGTAGAAAACAGTTGGTGTAATGTTATATGCGTTCAAGTGGAGGAAAGGAAGAAGGGAAAAAGAAAGATGAGTAGAAAACAGTTGGTGTAATGTTATATGTGTTCTAGTGGAGTAAAGGAAGGGAAAATATATGTCCATTCATTTTTTGCCTCTATTATAACATTGTCTAGCCTCCATGTCTGTCACTTCACACCAGCCGCCTTACTCCCCCACATTGTGAAAAGATTGAAGGATGAAGTTCTGATGCTTTAGTTCAAGCATCTCTGGGAACAGGCGTTGAGGTGACGAAAAGCAAAATCTCATTTTACAAATGTAAAGTTCAAATGGATACAATTATTGCACTTGTTATTGTTTTTTCAATGTGAACATTAAACTAATGATGGATTGTATTACATTATAATCATTGCAGTTAGGACTAAATCAAATCATGGGATTTCAGATTTGAAAATAACTATTAAACCCATTAATAGAACAACTGATGAATACAATAAAATAAGAAACAAATCTAAAATCAAATCATTTTAGTTCGGATTTGAAATTTCCATCAATAATTTTCTTCGACTCCTCCCTATGCATTATTTATTTATTTATTTAATTTGAAATACTTTTTTGATTGAAGTTCTGGTGCTTTGGCAGAAGCGTCTCTGGGAACAGGCCTCGAAGTGACAGAGAGCAAAAAGAAATGAAATAAAAATGAAATAGGATCTGAATTGCAATGTCTGGGGCACTGAAAGTTGCTAAATTGTGACTTCTGGGGCACTGAGAGTTGCTAAATTGTGATGTCTGGGGCACAGACAGTTGCTAAATTGCAACATTTGGGGCACTGAAAGTTGATAAAATGCAACATCCGTAGAACTGAAAGTTGATAAAATGCAACATCCGTAGAACTGAATGTTGCTAAGTTCCCATGCACAGGACACTGAACATTGATAAATTCTCACGTCCGGCCACTGAAAGTTGCTAAATTACCATGTCCGGGCACTGAAAGATACTAAATTTTATCATTCATCCACATAAATATGTTAGATTTTGACATTTGAACATGAAAATAGGTCTCATTTCAAATTTAAAAGCTGTTGGGGCACTGGGAATGCTAAATATTATAGTCTGGACACTAAAAGGTGCTAAATCTAAAACTCTGGACACTAAATGTGGCTAAATATCAATGTCTTCTCATTTTAAAACATTTCAGAGGTCAAATATTGAAATTTCAAATATTCATTCGTCCAGGCACTGAAAAAATTATAAATTTTAACATCAAACAACATCAAACAACATTTAAAAACATATAAGTTAAATGAGGCTGTCCAAGCACTATCCATTTCAACATCTGAGCAATGAAAGATGCTTAATTTTAACATTCATGTACATAAATATGTTTTATTTCAACATCAATAACTTTCAGAGTCTGCCCGAATATGGGCACTGAAAGAGAGGCTTAATTTCAATATCTGGTTATTTTAAATATATTCTAGTGATCGTATATTGAAATTCAAAAACTTTATTCATCCGGGTACTAAAAGATGATATTTACATGTATTTCAAACAAACTTTAAAAAGATAAGTAAAAAATAAAGCTGGCCCGACACTGGAAAATTCTTCATTCCAACGTCCGGGCACTTAAGGAGGCTAAATTTTAACAAACATTCAATCACATAAATGTGTTTTATTTCAACATTTAAAGCTGTCAAAGCGTGTCCGGGCACTGGAAATACCAAATTCACACGACTGAACATGTTTGAATTTAGCATCTTTCAGTGCCCATGCATTGGAATTTAGAATAATTTAGGGCCTGTGCAGATCCAGGCAGCTTTTAGTAGCAATGAAAATTGATTATAAAAGATAAAATATTTTTAAAAACGGAAAATTAATTTTTCGATAATGATAAAAGATGAAATATTATTAAAAAATTCATGAAAATCTTTCTGCAAATTTGTATCTTTAAAAGAAATATAAATTAAGTGAAAATTATTTATTTTGTCAGGCTTGTTTCCCTTCATGCAATATCAACATTAGAAAAAAAATAGAAACTTTATGGATTAAATTTTCTTTAAAATTGTTTTCACTTTTTGGGGTTTTATAAGAATATCCCACAAAAATATTGGCTTGCAATTCAAAGAGGAAAAGATCTAAAGAGCAACAATTAGGGGAGATAATTAATAGAAATAAAGGAATATTTATTTTTCATTTGTTTATGTATGTATCTCAAGCAGGAGAGTATTCAGGCCGGATTTAGAATTCTATACAAAAAAAATTTAGTTTCTTTAATAATAAATCAACTACTTGGAATTCATTTCATTATAATGCCTTCAATTGTTTTTAATAAAATTATTGTTTGTAATTTAGGTCTACAGTAATTGGAATGGTTTCCTCATTAAAAGGAGTTACGTAAATACACAAACAAGATGTGGAGAAAATAATGAACTATTTCTGATAATCTTCATCCTTTCTAACATCATCCCTGATATACAAACAGCAATCCTGGAAGTGGTAATCAGTCATACTTATCACCAAACATGTACAAAGAAATTGTTCTGCTGATAGCAAAATATGTTAAGAATTATATTCTAAAACTTAAGACACCAACACCAGACCTGGCTCCTTGTCATTGTGTGATATGTTGTTTCTGGGAAGCTAGCTGGAATTTCTAGAAAAAGAATGCATGAATTTTGAAGACTGCAGAAGGCAGTCCTACAACAATACTAGCAATATATCCGGTCACTACACAGGAATGCAAGCCAGACTTCAGAATAAGAACCCAGCAACAGTTTTTGTAGATATTGTATTGTGATGCATATAGCTGTAAGTTGGTAAATCTTACTGTACTTACCTTAGATAAACATTTGCATTGACATGTTTAGAGTTTAATTTTGTTGTGTAAGCCATTGTAATCTATGGAAACTAAAGATTACATAGCAGCATGGCTATTTTCTTTGTAATTTGTCTTACCTAAAAATCTACTTTTTTGCTGGCATGTATTTGTATTTACTTTAGATATATAACTCATTTAATATTTCTATCCATGTTAGACAGGGTCAGAAGCTTAGTAACTGCCTAACCTAATTTTTTAAAGCTGAAATTATGATTCTGGGTCATGAGGATCAATTGGAGACCAGACAACATTTCAAGGAATGACCTGAAGTCACCCGATAGATGGCGTCGCAAAAAAGGGTCAACATTTTCTTTAAAATGTTGATACCTTTGAACATATCAGTATCAACCAGATACAAATTGCATATCTAGATAGAGTCATCCAATGTCAAATTGCATATGTAGATAGACCTATCCAATGACAACATTTCAAGAAATTATTGGAAGTCACATGATTAATGACGTCATCAAAAGGGCCTAAATTCTAATTAAAATGTTGGTATCACAAGAGCAAAGTAAGACCTATCAAATGATGTATAGTTTGACAAAATATAGTAGAATTACTATTTTTAGATTATGACATCATCAGTCTTTCACACTTGATTAAATGGTGTCACTCTGCAAATCTGTTCTTCTTGGGTTCTTGGTAAATGTAAGTAATGATTATCTTCCTCTGCTTGTTTCTTTGTAAAATATCAATTATAAATATTTCAAAATAGATTGTAATAGATTTTTATTACGTTTAT
>VCCN01006248.1:556346-569421 GCA_006491835.1 Architeuthis dux
TATCCATAATTTGATTTCATATATATATATATGTGTGTGTGTCTCTCTCACTCTCTTGTATGGGCTGCTCTGCCATACAAATATACATGGGCCGTCCTTTATCTGCCAGATGCCATTGCCAGCATACACCACAAAAGGATAGTTCACAGCGGTAACTTTTAACAATTTGAAGAGCACTCAAGTTACATGAGAGGACAAGAGTTGGTAGTTGCAAGTTCAAATCACCACAAAGGACGTCGGACAGGGGAAAAGCAAATAATGAAAAACATAACACCCGACATTGGACGAAAGAAATTATCCGGTTCAAAATACCCTGATGATTAGCAGACATTTTATACCACAGAAGTACTGAAAGGCTGGGATAAAAACAAAAGATGTGTGGAAGAAGCTACAATTATCTTGATTAAAATGAATCAGGAAAATATTACTACAACTAGTGTATATAAGAACAATAACAAATGTGGTTCCAACCGATTGGGGAAGGATGAAAGAGGGGGTTTATGGGATAGATTTCATCTTCTATCAGCCGTAAGAGCTCTAGTAGCTCAGTCAGTGAAGCAGTGCCATACATAGGCAGCTTATTAAGGAAAGAAAGGTTGCGAGTTCGAGTCTTGCCTATGACTTATTCTTTATTGTTTATTTCCAACCTGCGCCGTTTACTCACTGCCGTAGACTAACCCTCCTGAATAAGTTGCGATACAAAGCAACTGACAGATTTAAGATGGAAGAAAATGCTGGGCAAAAATTAATAATGGACGGAAAAGGTCATTTGAGAGTATTATTGAATAGGAGACATGTATCATCACAGATATGCAATTACTTGCCAAATTGCCTGGACATTATTTCATCTGGAAGAAAGAAAGCAATCATGAAAATACATACATACATAGATGTATATATGAGTATATACATACATGCATATGGTAGAGGTAATTTGACAATGTGGAAATGAAAGATTGCGAAAAACGTATTACATCTCAAATATATTTATTATCATAAAGATAAGGATTGATGCATTTCGCCGAGTTTTATTCAGCGTCTTCAGAAGATCTTTTGCAGTGCAGAAAACACGTGTGTGAAATGTGTACTGAGCTGGGAAAAATAAAGGGAGTGTTGGTTGTAGGAGAGAGGTGGGGACGATTATTCCCAAGTGTTGGAGAACTGTGTGCCCAGTATGGGGTATCAGAAGAGTTGTGAGGGAGTAAGTCTCCAGACAGCCTTCAAGTTGGTGGGCAGTGTATGTGTACCATGTTCACATTTCCTCTTACCAAAAGTGGGTGCCTATGTGTGTATATACAGATGCATGCATACACAAGCATATAAATACATATACAAACATACATATACATATCCATACACACATCAATACAAACACGCATAAACATGTACATACGTGCAAACACATACAAAAGATTAACAGATGAGCTATTAAATAAGCAAAAATAATTAATTCAAAAGAGATATCTCATGCTTATTATAATTTAATACCTGAATCTATGTATTTATTAGATATTATGAATACAAATGATATTACATCTATTTATGAATGTGTACGTATCTAAATCTACATAAAGATAGACACTGCAAATAGTTTATTAGGAAGTCATGAATTATATTCATAATTTTCTTGTTATTTGATACATTTCTCATTTATTTCATTATTGCAAACTAGCTGAAAACCCACCTACAGGCAGGATTTGCAGTTAGTTCCTGCAGAAAGCTTATATGGGGGCTTTGTCCCCTATAAGTGATCATGGATTTGAACAATGTATTTATTGAATCATACCATATTTGAAAATCATCACCATCATGCACTCTTGGATCACATTTAATTTAAATATCTGAGGGGATTTTACTGGATTTTTTTAAAATATGGAAATTTTAACGTTTGATCTTTTTTAAACCTAGAGTGGGTGAAGGCAGGGGCAAGGGGAACCTTCATCTAAACAAAATAAAACTAAAACTTCTTGAACTAATATGCTAAAAACATCCTCCTGGGTCCCATTAGCAACCACAGTCACCATAGCTCTAGCCATCCTTGCAATGACAAACAGAGATTTGATAAATTATAGAGAGAATATATCAGTCGTTGGCTTGTGCAATATGGTCTGTAGAACCTCACTTGGTAGTCAAATGGCTATAAATAGAATAATAAAGTTTTATACAAGGATCCTGGAAAATTTCATTTTGCATGTTATGAAATTTCTATTTATTTATTCGCAATATGAGTCCTGATACAATAATTTCCTCTTGCTTTGATATTGACAACCTTCCTTCACTCAACAGTTTGATCTGCCATCACAACCACTGAACAGACAAACAGGTGGTAATAATATTTGAACAGACATCCTTACAGACACAACACATGCCTGATTTTAAATTACAACAGCTAAATGTAACCTGCTAATCTGATGGACCCGAAGTAAAGGTCCAGGTTAACATTATACTTATATTGTAAATCAAACCCCTTGCTAAAAAATTAAAAAGGTTTGAAATTTTCAAAAGCTAATACACTAAATACATGCTCTGGGGTCCCATTTGGTAACCACATCAAATTTGGTGGCCAGAGCTATAGCCATCCTTGTGTTATGTGATGATAAACAGATGGACAAAAAATTTGGTGAAATATATTAAGATGGCAAAAATGTATTTGGTTTAAATGAAAGTTCCATGTATTTAAAACATTTATTGTTCTTTATTTAAAAATCTAACTTAAATTCTATATGTTCAATAATGAATTATTTTTACTAAACTGATAATTTATTATTATACATTTTCCTATCATTTTAATCTGATTCAAAAAATGTAAGTCATTTTCTTGGTTATTTGGGATTAATCTTGGAATAAATAAATGATTTTGAGTTTTAAGCTGAGAATTATTAATTTGCATCTGATGAGATAATATGTGACAGGAGAATAACATGTAAATTAATGAGTGAAAACAATTTCAGTGGAGTCATCAAAGAGAAGACTGTAGAAGATCTGAAGGATAGCAAATATCTGTGAGTTGTCAAACAGTCAACGTCAGGTCGATGTAGGTCAGGCAGGAGATCCTTGATGCACTACAACATGGATACTACAAGGAGGATAGCCAGCTGAAACCAATCACAACTGAGTCCCTCCCAGCACCAGAGGTCATCAGATATCAGTGTAAAACAGACTGCTCCTCACACAAGTCAGAGGAGTTACCCTGCATGCCTGAATGATGAAGATTCCCAGGATATACTTGCTAGTGACAGTAATGGTGATGTGTACACAGGTCTACAGACATGACAGTTTGATTGTGTTTACGTTTTGGGTGTCAGTTTCTGAAATATGCTTTTTTTTGTTTGGGATCTACATCTATGTCTATTGGAAAGCAAGATATGAGGAGTTTTTCATGGAAATTTCAAGTACACAGTTCAAAGTCTTTGGATTGTGTAATTAATTCTTGATGGAGATATATACATATATATGTCAGTAGAAAGAGAATTCCATCAGCTTTTCAACAGGCTCTCTTGTCAATTTGTATTTATTGAGCATAAAAGTTACAGCCAAAAAAGTGAAGCTAGGTATGTAGCATTCCTTGAGAAATGGACCCCAGACTATTTGCTTACTTGCCAAAGAACGGATAAAAGAAAACCGATCAAAATAATTGATATTGCATATTTTACTGGATTCACAGGAAAAATAAAGAATTCAATACTTCATGTTCTCATAACATGTTAAAAATATGATGATATATACAAAAAGAATATCATTTTCTCATTAGAAGTTTTTCCATGTGTGTTTTTAAAGATGATCCAGACATTCACAGAAATACGGTCGCCCTTTTTAGTGTGTGATTTTAAAATGAAAACCCTTTTTAGAAGACAAATCACACACTGCATAAGAATATGGTTGCTCTCTAGAGCGTGTTCATAAGTGAACTTTTAAAAACAATGTCTTTGAAAATGCAGTTCCAGACACTTCACAGATATAGAGATTCGAGTACGTGGTTACAAGTTTTGAATCCTGTGAAAATGCTTATCCACATATTTGCATGGTTAGGGTTGCTTTTATTGTGTACCATTATGTGAAATGAGTGAAAATAACATAACACACTTTAGAAGAACAAGATATGTTGCATGTAACCTTTTAAATGTTGCTTCCCTCCCGTGTGTGAGTGAACATGTCTCTTCAAACGTGAACTATACGAAAATGCAGATTCAAACACTTAGCAAGAGTAGGGTTTCTCTCCAGTGTGTGTTCGCATGTGTACCTTCAAACTTGAATTCTGGGAAAATGCTGATCCACACACTTGACAAGAGAAGGGTTTCTCTCCAGTGTGTGTTCGCATATGTATCTTCAAAGCGGAACTGTTTGAAAATGCTGATCCACACACCTCACAAGAGAAGGGTTTCTCTCCCGTGTGAATCCGCATGTGTGTCTTCAAAGCTGAATCCTGTGAAAATGTTGATCCACACACTTGACAAGAGAAGGGTTTCTCTCCAGTGTGTATTCGCATGTGTACCTTCAAACTTGAATTCAATGAAAATGCTGATCCACACACATGACAAGAGAAGGGTTTCTCTCCAGTGTGTGTTCGCATGTGTTTCTTCAAAGTGGACCGGTCTGAAAATGCTGATCCACACACTTGACAAGAGAACGGTTTCTCTCCAGTGTGTGTTCGCATATGTTTCTTCAAATCTGGACTGTATGCAAATGCTGATCCACACACTTGACAAGAGAAGGGCTTCTCTCCAGTGTGTGTTCGCATATGTGTTTTTAAATAGGAATTATATGAAAATGTTGATCCACACACTTGACAAGAGTAGGGTTTCTCTCCAGTGCGTGTTTGCATGCTTATTTTTCTAAACTGAACCTTTTTCAAAAGACTGATCCACTTTGCTCAAAATAGAATTCTCTCCAGTGTGTCTGCAAGACTCCCAAATGTGAAGTTAATGAAAATGCTGATCTATAATATTTTTGGTTGTTTGCTAGTAATAATTTCGATGTGTACTGTGTGAAAATCCTGATCTACACACTTGACATGAGTTGATTTTCTCTCCAGAGTCTTGGCAATTGTATTCTCAAAATTGAGGCCAGTGAAAATGATGATCCACACACTGTACAACAGTAATATTCCTATTCAATGTGTGTGTATGCAAATCTATTTTGAAATATGAAAATGCATAATCCTGCAACTGCCACGAATATGTGTAAATACTTTTTACAGTTTAGAGCCATCAATCTTTCATTGTAACATCTGTGAATAAAGAAGAGACATCATTAAAGAAAATACTAAACTCATGCATTACATGTAATAACAAAATTAACACAACTCAGTTTGCTTTCTATGAACTCAAAATATCTCATATTTCATGTTCAGTTAAAAAATAACAGTGATATCCTGCTGTTCTGGAAACAATAATTAAATTAAATATAATTTAGAGATTTGCAATTTTACTTTTCTATAAAGTGTATTCATCAGGAACAAGACACTTTATTATTCATAAAAAATGAGAAAAATTGTTTAGATTTTAAGATTCAAGCAATAAAACAAGTGTAATTGTATGAAACCATTTCTGATCTTGAAAAGAAAAAGAATGAAATGTAAGAATATCTTTACATCTTTTCCCATTTAACAAGTCTAACAGATTCATAAGAAACGGGTTTATTTAGTTGGATTTAGATCAGATGTTGAGTTTTTCCATTGGTTGATGTGTACATGAGTAGAGAGAGATCAGAAATGGATTCAATAAGTTGAAATAATAATAAATGCATTTAGAGAAAGTGCCCTTTCTTGGCAACCTCAATACTTAAGTCACCACTGGACAAAAGTGCTTGAAAACATGTGCAATGAATTGCAGTAAAAATATAAGACCTATTAAAGAAGAGTAAGAAGAAAGTGCAACTTGTCAATGAAGTTATTTACAAAAGTAACTGGTGTTGAATATTTAGGCAGCCGTGGGTGGGGGTGACAGATTTGACCCCCACAGGTGTTGAAGATTCGGATATCGATGAAAACCCCAAAATGCAAGGTGCCAGGGACCGGAAGACATAGTGTTCAAAAGTAATAAACAGGATATCGACTTGCTGGTGGTGGCTGGAAAATCAGCTTGGGCATTCGAACCTGATAAAAGCCACACAGAGGCCCTTAAAAAAGCAGAGAGATACAGAGCACCCTCGGAAGCCAGGCTGGGAGCACTGGGCCAGTTTCCCTGTTGAGAACAGTCTGCCGGCTCTCATTATCAATCTCCCACTCTTCACAATGTATTTGATACAAATAAAAATATAATATCATATTTTTATAAACCAAGTTTCAAGTCTTCCCTTTTTGCCAAGTTCAGAATTTTCCTCCCATGGACCAAGATGGATATACAACAGAAGTGTATTTATTTACCGAGTTCATATAATTATGAAAGTCTCGAAATAAGAAAGGTTTTATTATTTATTTAAAGCCTGTATTTTTTTTTCCAAATAACATAGGGTAATTGATTCCAAAGTCTTGGTGCTATATAGCTGAAACGCCTGTGCCCAAGAGTCATATTCAAAAGGACAAATTCTAAAACCAAACCATCTAAATATCAGATGTTAATAAGAGCACAGAGTTCAGAAGGGCTCATATCATTTAGAAATTTAAAGAATTTAGACAAGATTTTGAGTTCTTCCATGGGCTGCTGTATACATAGAGATTTGATAATTATTTTTCTGAGAGAAAAACATATAAAATATACAAAAGTACAAAATATAGAAGGAAAGAAAGGAAAAATAAGTTGAAAACAGTTGGTGTAATGTTATATGTGTTCAAGTGGAGGAAAGATCAAAGACATCTGAAGGATACTATGAACCCTTCTGGACATGCCTAATAAATGCAGGCTAGTCCAGTTATGAACTTCTGCAAATGTAGGAAGGTTGTGTTAGGCTGTGCAAGTGCAAAAATGCCCTCTGTTACTGTTTCATATGTTGAATTAACCTTACCTCGATAGACTCTAGCTTTGGGAAGTTATTGTTATCACTTATTTTGAGTCTTGAATTCTGAGATAGAAGGAAAATTCTGGGCAATTCTAAAGTTCTAAATTCAAATTCTGCATCATGAAAAAATGTCATCCATATCAGACTAGTCTATACAACTTTATTGCAATTACAATTTTCATAACAGCTATCTTGAATTTTGGATGACTTGCATGTATTATCCGAATGGCAATTCTCATGAACTATGTATGGTAAAACATTCAACTAATAATGTCCTCAATATCATATTATATCCATTTGAAAACTGTTTTTGCTGGCAGCCATGGGTGACATATTGAAAATTCATGATGGCTCAATATCCACATTTTGTTGAAATGCCTTTGGCTATAAGTGTACCAAATTATATGCTTTTATCACAAAATGCACAATTGGCTTGAAATATTCGGCTAAGCTGCACCACTATCTCAGAGTGAATCCTAGATCTAACATTTAAACATTTTACTTTTGTGATGGGCACAAATTTAACAAGTTGCAGGTGGCACTATCAGACATAGCACTGAGACTGCACATAAGCATTGTTTCATTAGTAGACGATGGTACAAACCCAAATTTCAAATACCCTTGTGAATATTGTTAGCACTTTTTCTTAGCATTATCATCTGCCATTCTGTTTACTAGAAATATTGTAGGTACCACTTTTATTAAATAAGCAATACGCAACAAAAATGACCCAAACATGTATAAAATCTAATTATGAGGTAGATCTATGCACAATTACCTCCCCTACGTCGTAGCTACATGTCCACACCAACATAATACAGCCAAGATTACATGTCTGTCCACAATATCTCCACAAGTTCTCAATAGATGTCAATAAAATTGTGTGGAAGGGTGGGCATCAGGATACAAAAGAAGTCAGGGAATTTTGGAGAGGATCCATGCACAATTTTCTCTCCTAAGTCCTGGGGAGGTAATAGGTGCCCGGGGTAGGGGGATTGGCTCCTTGAGGGGCCCCTCTAACATTTAGTGAGATTTGTTATTGTGAAATGCAGTAGGTGAACTACTATTCATAAAGCTTTTGGGGCCCCCCCTCAATTGGGGGGGGGGGGCTGGTGGAAGATTTAAAAATCACCCAACCCCCACTCATCGGCCACACCACTGAAACCACAGAGCAAGAAGAGAAACAATCTGAAAAGATGCTTAACATCACAATTATCAAAGTAGTTCTCTTGTAACTGTGCAAAAACACAGCGTTGTGAAAAAAACTCCCTATTGCAAATTGGTAATAACTTTATTATTTATTGGTCGATTGTAGTCAAACTACTAGTTTGACCCATGTAATGGTAGAATTTGCCGGCTGTGTTAAAATTTAACCTAGACACCGGCGTTGTCCACCAATTTTTGTAAGTGTTTTTGGGTATAGACTCAATAGACCTTTGCAGGGAGTCCAGCAGTATGTTGGCCATGACATATCAAATGCAGTCCTCCAGAGTTTGAGGTTTGGTGTGGTACACGTCCTCCTTTGCTCACCCCCACAGGAACAAGTCATGAAAATAGAGCAATCTTTACAAAAGTTACATATGATTTCTAATAGTGAGTTAATTCTCACCCACCCTGAAATTTGATAAATATAGCTACTTTTTGTATGCTCATAACAAAGTCAGATGTAAGTGGATTTGGGATATGTTATTTTAGGCTACCATCCCTATCAATAGTGCAACATTCAGTTTGGTCTAATTTTTTCTGAGTTCGTCCAAAAAATGGACTAACAAGGATGTTTTTATATCATAATTTCATGACAGAAAAAAAAATGAAAATCAGTTGAAAATTCTATTCTATTGGATTAAATGCCAAGATTATTAATTATTGATTATTAATTAAGTAAAAGTGAATCAAAACATTTAAAATTTGATTTAATTTTCTTATAATGAAATAACTAATCTAATTTTGCCTTTACAAATGTTTTTGTAATTTATTTATTATTAAAAATTGATGATAAAATATTATCAGATTATAAAAATTAAATATTATTAAAAATTGATGATAAAAGATATCATTAAAAATTGACGGTGACTCTAAAAGCTGGGCCAAAATATTCTAAATTCTAATGTCTTGGCACTGTAGGATTCTAAATTCAAAATTTAAATGCCTGGGTACTGAATTCAGATGCCAGGGCAGAGGAGGATACTGAATTCAAATGCCTGAGCACTGGAAGATGTTAAATTCTGATGCCCAAGTACTGGGGGATGCTATAGTCTGAATTCAAATGTCCGAGTATTGGAAGATGCTAAATACTGATGCCCAGGCACTAAAGGATGCTGAATTCTAATGCCCGGGCACTGCACAATGAGTAATTCCATATCAAACCACACAGAGCTCTGCAGGTCACCCTCTTAGATTGCCCTGAAAAAAAATCACAGGGGCTCCTATATCAAACGCATGGAGAAATACAAAATATTAAGTCTGTGTCTCTAATAGTTTTTAAATTAAACATCTTTGAAATGTTACTCAATTTTATGCATTTTGCCGAACGAGCCATTCCGTCCAAAAAAACCTTTTCTATAGAATTCATAAATGTAATCAGATCTGGTGTATCTTATGTACTTTTCCTCCTACAAAGCTCTGAAAATGTACATCTTTGAAGTTTTGAGACTCTTGTTTTTTAAATCTCAAAGTAAGAGTTCTATTCAAGAAGTTCTGGAATTTTTTCTAAAAAAGGTAAATATAATTAATAAAAAAATAAAAAAATAAAAATCAATGAAAGCACCCAAGTATAACTAAAATAAATCATCAAATTGATATGGGGGTGGGGGGGGGTAAGAATCATATGAAAAGAAATCTAATAAATTGACAACAAAATTATTTTTATACAAGCTTGGGACTTTTTTTTTTCTCAGGTGTTGATTTCCTGCCAAACATTTTTGTTCATTCCTAGTAAATGTGAACCATCAGATTGTTGAATAGTTGCAGAAATTTGACAAAGACAATATTTTGGAAATATTTCAGCAAACAAATAGTTTTTGCTCACTGTATAAGTCACTTTGTGACACGGATACAGTTTTGAATATTTAATATGAGGACATGCTGAAAAGTTCTCAGCCAGACCAAGAAGGGAATGACCTAGAAACAATTTTTTTTTTAAAGCCTTGCGCTTTAAAAAAAATATTCGAATTGGCACTTTACAATATAAAAGAACACTCTTTCCAGCTACCGTGACAAAATGAGGCTCAGATTTTAGGAAGTGGGTCGTGCCAAGAACTAACATTGTTTCTCAAGCCGAGAACTTTTTAGTATTAAAAAATCATAACTCTACAAGGAGCACTGAAATATGTTAAACTTTGTCATTCAACAACATAAATATGTTACATTTGGACATTTGAACATGAAAAAACATGTTATTTCAACATTAAAAGCTGTCAGAGGCTGTCTGGGTACTGGAATTTCTAAATTCCATTCTGGGCACTAAAATGGGCTAAATATCAATGTCTGCTCATTTTAAAACATATTTAAAATTTTCATTCGTCCAGGCACTAAAACATGATACATTTTAACATCAAACGTATTTTTGTGGTCAAATGTCGAAATGTTAAAATTTACCATCTTTCAGTCCCGGATGTTTGTATCCGGGACTGAAAGATGGTAAATTCTAACATTCAACCACATATGTTAGATTTCGACATTTGACCACAAAAATACGTTTTATCTCAACATTAAAAAGGGTCAGAGGCTGTCCGTGTCCGGGCACTGGAAATACAAAATTCAAGTTTGAATTTAACATCTTTCAGTGTGTTGGAATTTAGAATATTTTATGGCCCGCATAAACCCCAGGCAGGTTCGGCCAGCTTTTAGTCGTACACAAATTTGGTTTTAAATGATAAAATATTATTTAAAAAATGATGGTAAAAGATAAAATATTATTAAAAAAGGATGATAAAAAATAAAATATTATTAAAAATTTCATGAAAATCTTTCTGCAAATTCGTATTTAAAAGAAAAAGAAATTAAGCGAATGTTACTTACTTATTTCGTCTGGTTTGTTTTCCTTCGCGCAATATCAACATTAGAAAAAAGATAGAATTTCTAACATTTTAAATAAACTTTAACTTTATGGATTAAATTTTCTTTAAAAACAAATTTCACTTTTTCGGGTGAAAAATGTCCCACAAAAACATCGGCGTGCAATTCAAAGCCGTAGAGAGAAATTTGTCTATTCACCGTTTTTACTCCCGCACTCAATAAATTCCTCGAGTTAATTAAAAAAAAACAACCTTTTAACGTTTTTAATCAGAGAAAAATTGTACAAATAAATTCGTGGAAAAAAGAATTTGTTTTATTTAACTGCAAATTTGAGATATTCTTTTTAATTATCTCAACAACCAAGTGTCGTCTGCCATTCACTCCGAAACACACTCGCCTTAACTCTTGTCTCCAACTCGTAAGTTTATTCACATCAATTTTATTATTTTACATTCTATGAATTTTTGTTACTTTTTCTTTTTCACTTTAATATTTTCTACGATGTCTAAAATACTAAAATGTATTAAATGGAGTATTTTTTCCAACATAAGGCTGGGTAAATGATAGAAAAATCCGATCAGATTAATTAAATGCCGACCGGAGATACATAATGTAACGATGGGGATGATTTGGCTCTAAAGTGGGTGATCGATTAACAATGTACGTGTAATCTAAAATTGGACCCTGCCTTTGTGTCCACCTTCGCAGTTTCTGATTAAATTTTTAAAGATTGATATGAAACAATCATTTTTCTTTTTTACGTATTTTTATTTATTTTATTCATTGGTAATCTTTGCATAAACAATACGGTAGCATAAAACTGGCTTTAAAATTGGCTAAATTTGTCAGTTTTCAGCTAATTTTATAGCTAAAAATGTTATATATACTCATTGAAAGCCCACTTTTCAAATAAATAACTATAGACTAAGACTCTCGAACAAATTATTAAGAAATATACATATTTTTTTTAAATGGCCAGATTTTCAGCTATCGTAGATTTTTTTATCAGCTAAATTGGAAAAAATCAGCCAGATCAAAACTGAAAAGTGGCTAATTTAGCAACCTCGCTTGACTTTACTTGGATGGCCCAGCTGTTGTAAATAACGCAAATAAACATGTTGATAGCTACAATATCTTGTGTAATTATGGTGGTTAAATGAGAAAATCTTGTTCAGCATATCCTTTTCAGACTGGATATGTTGGTCTATGTTTCCTTCTCTTATGGCTGATACCATTACAAGCATTGAGGAAACATCTTTGAAATAGGCAATGGTCATGCCTGCTTCAGAAATACCCTCTGCTTTGGTTAGATCTGCAAAATGACTTTCAAATTCTGATGAATTAATAATTTTCTTGATTGTACTTGAGCTTGGATCTTTTCTTAGAGCAACAAGCAAAGACATCAGTTCTGGTGCTGTGTTGGTATGATAAGCCGTTATTTCCTTGGCCTTGAACTGGACAATGATATCAAGTATTCCGTATGGACTCTCATGAATATAGAGTAGTGACGTCCTTCAAAGACCAGATCCTGAATCTATCGCACCTGAGTTAATACAACATTGCTTGTATCCTCTGCAACTATGCCATTTGAAAAGCAGTTTTTGTCTGATACACTGTGGGTAAAATCCAAGATAACGTTTTGGTACAGATCTTTATTCTTTCAGAGGATGTGGTAGTTCTAAATAAACTGCTTCATCAGAATGAAGTGTGGACTATCTAGATGTACCCTGATATCCAGCAAGATATCACAGTATCCTTTACATACAGGATATTCTGATGGCTCTGCAGTTAATGGCAAATACTCTTGAATGCATTTCACATTTGTACAGTTGGATGCCATCTTATTGAAAGATGTCCAGGAGCCAAGTAAAGGTAATTCTTTGCCATCCAATTAAAAAAGAGAACCATTCTACATATTATAACTGCTTGCTTTGGACTAGGCTCTCTTGTGATAAGGCTCACCCAGTTGCTTCCTAGTGACCATATCTTGATGTGGGAATTTGTTGTAGTATAACCATATTCATTTTTCTCGGCATAATCATTCATAGTATAGTAGGTGGCATTGTAGAGACAATGCAGTGCCCACAGTCCAGCATTTCTATCAGTTTGTTTGGAGTTAAAG
>VCCN01006248.1:581148-591315 GCA_006491835.1 Architeuthis dux
AAGCAAATAATGAAAACAACATAACCCCTACCTTGGACGAAAGAAATCGTCTGGTTCAAAATACCTTGAAGATTAGCAGACATTTTATACCACAGAAGAATGTTACACAGTACTGAAAGGCTGGGATAAAGACAAAAAAACGTGTGGAAGCTACAATTATCTTGATTAAAATGAATCATGAAAATATTACTACTACAACTAGTGTACGTAAAAACAATAACAAATGTGCTTCCAATCAATTGGGGAAGGATTATGGGTTAGATTTCATCTTCTATCAGTCGTAAGAGCTCTAAAAGCTCAGTCAGTGACGCTGTGCCATAAGGCAGCTTACCAAGGAAATAAAGGATGCCAGTTTGAGTCTTTCCTATGACTTATTCTTCATTGACTAACCCTTCTGAATAAGTTGCGATACAAAGCAACTGACGAATTTAAGAAGGAAAATTAATAATAGATGAAAAAGGTAATTTGAGAGTATTATGGAATAGGAGACATGTATCATCACAGATATGTAATTACTTGCTAAATTGCCTGGACATTATTTCATCTGGAAGAAAGAAAGCAATCATGAAAACACATGTATATATGAGCATATACATAAATGCATATGGTGTAGGTAATTTGACAATGTGGAAATGAAAGATTCAAAAAACGTGTTACGTCACAAACATATTTATTATCATAAAGACAAGGCTTGATGCATTTTGCCGTCTTCAGAAGATCTTTTGCAGTGCTAAAAACTCATTTGTGTGCAGTCCGATTATTCAAATGTTGGTGCAAAATGTGTAGAGCTGGGAAAAAACAGAGGGAGTGTTGGTTGTAGGAGAGAGGTGGTGGTGGGGGGGGCAATGATTCCCAAGTGCAGGGGAACTGTGGGGTCTCAGAAGAGTTGTAAGGGAGTAAGTCTCCAGACAGCCTTCAAGTCTGTGGGCAGTGTATGTGTGATTTATTTGTACCGTGTTCCCTTTTACTCTTACCATAAGTGGGTGCCCATGTGTGTATATAGATAAATCCATACAAGCATATATACACAAAACACAACCCCTATACACATGTATATACATGCACACATACAAAAAATTAACAGATGAGCTATTAAATAACCAAAAATAATCAAATAACTAAAGCAGCTATCTCATGCTTATTATAATTTAATAACTGAATCTATGTATTTGTTCGATATTATGAATACAAATGATATTATATCTATTTACAAATCTGTACATATCTAAATCTACATCATTATCTGTCTATATATATAAAGATAGACACTCAAAATAGTTTATAATTAGGAAGTCATGAATTATATTCATAATTTTCTTGTTATTTGATACATATCATTTTTATTTCATTATTGCAAACTAGCTGAAAACCCACCTACAGGCAGAATTTGAAGCCAGTTGCTGCAGAAAGCCTATATGGGGGCTTTGGCCCCTACAAGTGATCATGGATTTAAACTATGTATTTATTGAATCATACCATACTTGAAAATCATCATGCACTCTTGGATCACATTTAATTTAAATATCTGAGGGGATTTTACTGGATTTTTAAAAAAAATATGGAAATTTTAAAGTTTGATCTTTTTTTAACCTAGGGTGGGTGAAGGCAGGGGCAGGGGGGACCTTCTTGAACTAATATGCTAAAAACATCCTTCTGGGTCCCATTAGCAACCACAGTAAATTTGGCCAAAATAGCTCTAGCCTTCCTTGCAATGACAAACAGACATTTGATAAATTAGAGGGAATATGGTCTGTAGAACCTCACTTGGTAGTCAAATGGCTATAAATAGAATAACAAAGTTTTATACAAGGATCATGTAAAATGTATATAATAATATCCTCTGTATAATAATTTCCTCTTGCTTTGATATTGACAACCTTCCTTCACTCAACAGTTTGATCTGCCATCACAACCACTAACCAGACAAACAGGTGGTAATAATATTTGAATTACAACTATTCTCAACAGACATCCTTACAGACACAACACATGCCTGATTTCAATTACAACAGCTAAATGTAACCTACTAATCTGATGGACCCAAAGTAAAGGTCCAGTTTAACATTATACTTATATTGTAAATCAAACCACTTGCTAAAAAGTTTAAAAAACTAATACACTAAATACATACTCCAGGTAACCACATCAAATTTGGTGGCCAGAGCTCTAGCCATTCTTGTGTTGTGATGATAGACAGATGGACAAAAAAGACATTTGGTGAAATATAGTAAGATGGCAAAAATGTATTTGGTTTCAATGAAAATTCCATGTATTTAAAAATCCAACTTAAATTTTATGTTCAATAACAAATTATTTTTACTAAACTGATTATTCATTATTCCTCACATTTTAATTTGATTAAAAAAATGTAAGTCATTTCCTTGGAATAAGATTAGAAAGATTAATTTGCAAGATAATATGTGACAGACAGAAGAATAAAATGTAAATTAATGAGTGAAAACAATTTCAGTGGAGTCATCAAAGAGAAGACTGTAGAAGATCTGAAGGATAGCAAATATATGTGAGTTGCCAAACAGATGACATGCATGTAGGTCAGGCAGGAGATCCTTGACCCACTACAACATGGATACTACAAGGAGGATAGCCAGCTGAAACCAATAACAACTGAGTCCTTCATCAAGGTGGACAGATATCAGTGTAAAACATACTGCTCATCACACAAGTCAGAGGAGTTACCCTGTATGCCCGAATGATGAAGACTCTCAGGATATACATACTAGTGACAGTGATGATGATAGTGAGGATAATGGAGATGTGTACACAGGTCTACAGGCCTTCAGACATGACAGTTTGATTGTGTTTACGTATTGGGTGTCAATTTCTGAAATATGCTTTTTTTTGTTTGGGTGCTACATATGAGGGGTTTTTCAAGGAAATTTCAAGTACACAGTCCAAAGTCTTTGGATTGTGTAATTAATTATTGATGGAAATATATACATATATGTCCGTAGAAAGAGAATTCCATCAGCTTTCCAACAGGCTCTGTTAAACTAGGTATGTAGCATTCCTTGAAAAATGGACCCCAGACTATTTGCTTGCTTGCTTGCCAAAGAACAGACCAGCTTTGAAAAGAGTGGATAAAATAATTGAAATGGAAAATACAATGCATATTTTACCGGATTCACAGAAAAATAAAGAATTCAAAAAGAATATCAATTCCTTGTATCATGTTTTTCCATGTGTGTTTTTAAAGTTGATCCAAACATTCACAGAAATAAGGTTGCCCTTTTTAGTGTGTGATTTTAAAATGAAAACTCTTTCTAGAAGACAAATCACACACTGCATAAGAATATGGTTGCTCTCTAGAATGTGTTTACAAGTGGTCTTTTAAAATGCTGTTCCAAACACTTCACAGATATAGAGATTCCAGTGTGTGGTTGCAAGTAAGTTTTGAATCCTGTGAAAATGCTTATCCACATATTTGCATGGTTATGTTTGCTTTTATGTGAAATGAGTGAAAATAACTTAACACACTTTACAAGAACAAGGTTACCCCTCAGTGTGTTGCATGTAACCTTTTAACAGTGGTTTCCCTCCAGTGTGTGAGTTAATGTGTCTCTACAAATATGAACAATACGAAAATGCTGATTCAAACACTTAGCAAGAGTAGGGTTTATCTCCAATGTGTGTTAGCATGTGTACCTTCAAACTTGAATTCTGTAAAAATGACAACACACATGACAAGAGAAGTGTTTCTCTCCAGTGTGAATCCGCATGTGTGTCTTCAAAGCTGAACCGTGTGAAAATGTTGAACCGCACACTTGATAAGAGAAGGGTTTCTCTTCAGTGTGTGTCCACATGTGTGTGTTCAAGGTGGAACAGTTTGAAAATGTTGACCCACACACTTGACAGGGGAATGATTACTCTCCACTGTGTGTTCGCAGGTGTCTCTTCAAAGTGCCACTCTCTGAAAATGATGATCCACACACTTGACAGGAGAAGGGTTTCTCTCCAGTGTGTGTTCGCATGTGTCTATTCAAAGTCGAACGGACTGAAAATGCTGATCCACACACATGACAAGAGAAGGGTTTCTCCCCAGTGTGAGTTCGCATATGTTCTGTCAATCGTGTACTCCATGAAAATGCTGATCCACATACTTGACAAGAGAAAGGTTTCTCTCCAGTGTGTGTTCGCATGTGTCTCGTCAAAGACGAACGGAATGAAAATGCTGATCCACAGACTTGACAAGAGCAGGGTTTCTCCCCAGTGTGAGTTCGCATATGTTCCGTCAATTGTGTACTCCATGAAAATGCTGATCCACAGACTTGACAAGAGAAAGGTTTCTCTCCAGTGTGTATTCGCATATGTTTTGTCAAAGAGGAACTGTCTGAGAATTCTGATACACACACTTGACAAGAGAAGGGTTTCTCTCCAGTGTGTGTTCGCATGTGTTTCTTCAAACTGGAAGATACTGAAAATGCTGAGCCACACACTTGACAAGAGAAAGGTTTCTCTCCAGTGTGTGTTCGCATGTGTGTTGTCAAAGCGGTACTTTCTGAAAATGCTGATCCACAAAATTGACAAGAGTAGGGTTTCTCTCCAGTGTGTGTTCGTATGTGTTTCTTCAAAGCTGAACTGTCTGAAAATGCTGAGCCACACACTTGACAAGAGTAGGGTTTCTCTCCAGTGTGTGTTCGCATGTGTACCTTCAAATCTGAACTATGTGAAAATGCTGATTCACACACTTTACAAGAGAAGGGTTTCTCTCCAGTGTGTGTTAGCATGTGCCGTGTCAAATGTGAATTCCGTGAAAATGCTGATCCACACACTTGACAAGAGTAGGGTTTCTCTCCAGTGTGTGTTTTCACGTGTCGTGTCAAATGTGTACTCTGTGAAAATGCTGACCCACACACACTACAAGAGTATGGTTTTTGCATGATTTTTTCTAAAACTGAACTTTTTAAAAAAGACTGATCCACGTTGCTCAAAGACTTTCAATTGTGAATTCAATGAGATGCTGATCTATATTCCTTTTGGTTGTTTGCTAGTAATAATTTTGATGTGTACTGTGTGAAAATCCTGATCTACACACTTGACATGAGTTGTTTTTCTCGCAAGAGTCTCTTGGCAATTGTATTCTCAGAATTGAAGCCTGTGAAAATGATGATCCACACACTGCACAATGGGAACATTTCTATCCAATGTGTGTATGCAAATATATTTTGAAATGTGAAAATGCACAACTGCCAAGAATATGTAAATACTTTTTCAAAGCATGGTTTCTTTCTTCATCTTCAACATCGATGATTGCAGTTTAGAGCCATCAATTTTTCATTGCAATATCTGTGAAGATAGAAGAGGTATTATTAAAATATTAAACTCATGCATTACTTCCAATAACAAAAATTATAACAACTCAGTGTTTCTATGAATACAAAATAACTTACATTTCATGTTCAGTTAAATAATAAAATTGATATCCTGCTGTTCTGGAAACAATAATTAAATTGAATATAATTTACTCTTCTATACAGTTTATTAATCAGGAACAAGACACTTTATTCTCCATAAAAGATAACGAGAAAAATTGTTTAGATTTTAACATTCAAGCAACAAAACAAGTGTAATTGTACGAAATCATTTCTGATCTTAAAAAGAAAAAAAGTGAAACGTGAGAATAACTTTTCATCTTTACATAGTTACCAAATGTCCAGTGCATAGTACATCTGGTCAGATTCTCCTCCAAGGGCAGCCACATCTATCAATGTCAGACTGGGCCCTTTTATCCAAACAATTTCTCCTCTGGCCTTCCAGAATTCATAACTTAACTTTGTTTTGGAATTTCCTTCTCCAACGTATCTGGCTAAAACTCCCAAACTTTGACATTTCCTGCGTCCTCAAAATAAACCAGATTTCCTTTTCAATTATATTTAACTTTGGACATTTCTTGAGTCTTTAAAAATAAACAGGCTTTTTACCCACTTCACATCTTTTAGGTGGATTCATGATTTAATTGAGACATTTCTTTTTAAATTTGTAGTGGATCCCATGTATTTGAAATCCACCTAGGTAGGTTTCATGCACTTGTAAAATCCAGGGTATATTTTACTTACTTCTAAAACCCTGCTACCAATAGTATCCCACCTCCTGTTATCTCACATTTACTGGCCTCAACTGAGGTGGAAGTTGGAATTGTTGAGATTTCATTGGTTGTTTGATTCCATCAAGCACATACTGAAGGAATTAGTAATGTGTTGCTATGTTCAGTATATGCAGTTGGAATTTTTCAGACTGAGAGTTGCAGTTCAACTTGTCTACATGTATCATTGTCAGTTCGGCTGGTGAACAGCATCATTTCATCTGGCTCTGTCTGCCTGTGTTAACCTTGGGGAAGCTGTAATATTTTCACAGTTCATACATGTAGACAGTTGCACTTGTCTACATGTATCATTGTCAGTTCAGTCTGGCTAACCCTTGCACCACAGCAATAATATTCCTGAGGGGAACATTTTTTTTCTCTTCAAATCATCAAATAATTGTCTCAACTTTCACATCACCTTTAACGTACCAGGCAAACAAAAACTTGTCAACAATGCACATTAGACATGGACTATAATACCTCACATAAGCCATGAGAATATTTGAACTACCGAAAGTTGCTTCATCATGCTGAATGGAAAACTTGGCATGTGGGGTGTGCAGACCCCGCAACTGCAGGGGGAATTGGAGTTCTCGGAGCGCAATCAGATCTACAATTTAACTTTTATTTTTGTGAGAGGAATGAATTTAACAATTGGCAGGGGGCACAGTCGGACCTAGCACTGCGACTGCCATTAGTAGACAACGGTATAAATCCAAATTTCAAATACCCTTATGAATATTGTCAGCACTTTTTCTTAGCATTGTCATCTGCTTACTAGATATATGGTAGCTACCTCCATGCACTTTTAACAATAAAGCGATATGTGACAAAAAATGCCCAAAATGTGTAGAAAACCTAATTTCATTGTAATTAATGTTTGTGCCGTTAGTAAGAAGAATGATTGGAGAACAAAATTCTGATATAAAATCATTTGTTTCCAATGGGGATTTTTGTCTTTAAAAAGTTGCTCACACTCTGAAAACAATGGGACGTAAAATTTTATCACTTGCATTTAGCTACAAAAATAAGGCCAAGTTGAACTTTGCACCATTGACAGTGTTGGTAGCCAATAATAACATATCCCAAATCCACTCAAATCTGACTTTGGGAGAAAAAAAGTAGCTATATTAATCAATATATCAATTTCCCCTCAGCTATGCCCCTGAAACCACAGTGCAAGAAGAGAAACAATCTATCTTGTAACTGCAAAAACACTTCCAAATCTGAGTGATATACAGATAAAATTTATTTCAATTTCAGCAAATAAAATTATTCTGATCGCATCAAAACTGTTTAATAGAAGATAAATCAAAACAACTTAAAATCATCAGCAATTTTCAAAAAAGAATCAATTTTAGATGATGATTAAAAATAAATAATAAAAGATAAAATATTCTTGGCACTGAAAGATGCTAAATTCAGACACCCAGGTACTTGGGGATCCTATATTCTGACACCCAGGTACTGGGGGAGGGGGGTGTTATATTCCGGTGCCCAGGCAATTAAATACTTTTCTGATAATCAAAACATAGGACCATTACAATAAAACCCAACAAGTTTTATGAATTCATGAAAATAATGTAGTTGCTCAATTATAGTTCAATCTATCCTTTTTCATTCCTATGAATTTAAAAGGTCCTAGTATCTAACTTGGTGAATATGACCTAATATGTTCTACATGACAGGAAAAAACTGAGTGCTTTATCTTGCATACCGTTTGAGTGCGAAGCTCTCAAGTTGGGTGTCGTCTTTTTATGCTTTGGATTTTCAGCCATTTTCAGTGCTTTGTAGGAGGAAAAGTACATGAGATCTGATTACATTTTTGAATTCTACAGAAAAAGCTAGCCATTGTCACAAAGCTCCACAGCTGTATATGCCATATCAAAGGAGCTGTAAATGTAAGAATTTGGACAGAAAGGTTCGTTCAGCAAAATGCATTAAACTGACTAAAATTTCAAAGATTTTTAATTTAAAAACTATTAGAGATACTAACCTAATATTTTGCATTTCTCCATAAGTTTGGTATAGGAGCACCTACACTTTTTTCCAGAGGAATCTGAGAGGGTGACCTGGGAAAGTTCCTAAAATTGGGTGATTTGATATGGAATGACTCCAATGCTAAATTCCAATGCCTGGATACTGAACAATGCTAACTTCCAATGCACAGCCTCTGAAAGATGCTATATTCCAATGTCCAGGCACTGGAAGAAGCTAAATTCCTGTATCCGGGACTGGAAGAAGCTAAATACTGACATCCGAGCACTGAAATATGCTAAACTTTGTTATTCAACCACATGAATGTTATATTTGGACATTTGAACATGAAAACACATGTTATTTCAACATTAAAGCTGTCAGAGGCTGTCCGGGTACTGGAAATTCTAAATTCCAACGTCTGGGCACTAGAAGGTGCACAACTCAACGTCTGGACACTTACAAGAGGCTAAATATCAATGTTTGTTCATTTTAAAACATATTTAAATTTCATGAAAATCTTTCTGCAAATTCGTATTTAAAAGAAAAAGAAATTAAGCGAACGTTACTTACTTATTTCGTCCGGTTTGTTTTCCTTCACGCAATATCAACATTAGAAAAAAGATAGAAACTCTAACATTTTAAATAAACTTTAACTTTATGGATTAAATTTTCTTTGAAAACAAATTTCACTTTTTGGGGTTTTATTAGAAAAATGTCCCACAGAAACATCTGCTTACAATTCAAAACCGAAGGGACAAATTTGGACCTTCACTGTTTTTACTCCCGCAGTCAATAAATCCCTGAAGTTAATTAATAAAAACAACCTTTTAACTTTGTTAATCAAAGTAAAATTGCTGAAATTTTCGTCCATACCTACAAAATACGTTTTTATTTTATTTATTCATGTTTGACAAATTCTAAGTCATATTAGTCATGAGTTGTTTTTAAAAAAAAATTATTCTGTTTTTGTAGAAAGATAAAAGATACCCACGTTTTTATTTTGAATTGAATATTGCGCGGGCGGGGGGTGAACAGCCTTATTTTTATTTATGGAAAAAAAAATATATTATCTAAGGGAGGTAATTAAGAGTTTTTGATCAGAAATATGTTTCGAATGATAAAATAGACGATACCCGATTTTTCATGTCCATACCTAAACACTAAATAGTTAAAGACAATAAGAAGAAAATAAATCGAAAACTTACCGATCGAATTATTAAACTATCGCCAACAAATGTTATTCAATTATTCAACATGGATTAACAATAAACAATGAACAATGAAAGTAGCACAATGAATGTATAAATACTTTGTCCCATAAGTGTTGTTGCATTTATACATTTCTATATGCAAATGTAACAACTATTATGGGACAGAGTGGTAGTATGAGTTAAGTACAATCGAATATGTTTGTTACTATTTGTTCAAGTTAATTAGTAAAATAAAGCTTCCAAGACTTACAAGAGGATCGAATGTATGAACTTTGGTGGTTTCTATATTCTTTCCCACAAAAACATCGGCTTGCAATTCACTGAGGAAAATATCTTCGTTGTAAGGGACTCATTTGGCAATTCACCGTTTTTACTCCCGCACTCAATAAATTCCTGAAGTTAATTTAAAAAAACAACTTTTTAACTTTGTTAATCAGAGAAAAATTGTAGAAATAAATTCGTGGGAAAAAAACCTTTGTTTTATTCAACTGCAGTCTTGAGATATTCTTCTTAATTATCTCAACCAAGTGTCGTCTGCTATTCACTCCGAGACACACTCGCCTTAATTCTTGTTTATTCAATCAATTTTATTATTTTACATTCTATGAATTTTTGTTACTTTTTCTTTTTTCCTTTAATATTTTCTACGATGTCTAAAATACTAAAATGTATTAAATGGAGTATTTTTTCCAACATAAGGCTGGGTAAATGATAGAAAAGTCCAATCAGACTAATTAAATGCCGAGCGGGGATACATAATGTAGGGATACGGACAATAATCCCACCGGACAATAACCCCCCGGACAATAACCCCACCGGACAATAACCCCACCCTATCGTACCTTACCGGACAATAACCCCACTTAGTAGAAAATA
>VCCN01006248.1:699949-710275 GCA_006491835.1 Architeuthis dux
TCATTTTCAATAAGCAGGAAACGATTCACAAGAATGCTGAGCAGTGTAGTTTATATATCTATTTATGCCTCCGCCCCGCAAGAAAAATCCAGAAAATAAGTAACATCCAGTTCTGATGTTAACAGCGTCAAGATCTATGTACAGGGTATAATAATATTTGGCACTCCTTCAGTAGGCAGAGTAAAAAATGTTTTACAAATTTCAGTACATTCTAAGATGAATGAACTAATATGAGATATCTTCTAACTTGGACAGTGGAATGAGAACAGTCTACTCCAGCAGATTGAATAAAGGCTTCAGTTCAAGATCCCAAGAAAGTTAATGAATATGACAGGCACCTGAAGAAGGTCACAGGGTACAACAGCTAAAACATTGTGACTATAACAACCAAGATGTGGACATCAATTAATCGGTGTATAATAAAGATGTTTGGTTGTCATTATAGTGACTACTTATCTCTGTTGACTTTAAGTTTAAAATATACTGAAATTAACTCTTAAGATTCATAGACTGCTTGTAATTGACTGTGGAACTCATCAAAATAAAATAGAATTAAAAATAATGGAATTCTTCTATAAATGAATAGAAAGAAAATTTTAAAATTCACCTAATGGTCAAATGGCGATAATTTTAATTAGAAGTTCTTCCCCTTGATAATGACATTCAATCTGTTTATGAATTAATGAGTTAAAATCTGTTATATGATTTTCCACCAAACCCAAGAAGTTTGGGAGCCACTTGAAAGCAATAAAAGGGGAAATCCTGCTCAGTTTGTCAGTCACTCTAGTGCTGAAAATGCTGCAATCACCAAACACAAACACAGTTTTAGAAACCATCAATCAAGACTCTCAACATACTCATCAGATGTTTCTTCAGTTTTTAAGTGATTCTACCTGCCTTGCTATGCATTTGTCAGAGGGCTGAAAATGTATACATTTACTCCTTATCTCTAGAAAAAAACAAAGACAAACACTTTTTCATTCTTTTTTATCTTCTTCCTTTCTCTCATGAGAGCAAGCTTACCCAATGGTATAATACACAAAAGCCTGGTACTGCACGCAAGATATGTTCCAGGGAAAGAGTGTGTGGTAGGGGAATTGGTGTAATAGCCTGGCACAGAAAATAGATACTGTCATTAATTCCGTTTCATTTCAGTTACCCACAGTCAACCTCAGAAAGAAACATTTCAAGGGAATAGGTGACAGTTCTCAACTAAATAAGGAGAGAAAATAATCGTTTGCTGAGTTTGTTAAGATCAACAGTAAGAATAAATCTTTTATCTCTCATATAACTTCTTTACAGTATATTGTTATAATTGTTCTATTTTATTATTATTTATTGTTGTTAATCACTTATTGTGCCTAATTTATGAATGAAACTTTATCATAGGTATGTATAGAAAACAGTGTTGTCTAATAACAGAGTGAATTAAGAAGTTAAGATACTGTCTGGTTAAGTGAAGCACAGAATGCTGTACCGTACAAAGCACCAGCGTGCAGTAGCCAGTATCAGAACAATTTTTTGTTACATGTACTACTAATCACTTGTGCTAGTATGGTGTGTGGTACCAGATGCTAGTATGGCGTGTGGTACCAGGCTTTCCTATACAGTGTCCTCTATCTCATGTGGAAGACTAGTCAACAACTAATAATACCTACAACAATTTCACGTGTAAATTGCGAACCTAAGTTAATTCCGATGAACACTTATGGCTTTTAAGCTCAAATACTTGTAAAATCTTGTTATATAGATTTTTAATTTTTTAATTATAGAATTTATATTGTCTGCATAATTCTTAATGATCTTCATTTTCAGAGAATATTCTCAACATATGAATAACATTCTTCAGCAATCTATTAGTATTGCCTTAACGCCTTGAAGACATGCAAGCTTGAACATATTATCATTTATGAGTTCACTCAAGGTACACCTCTTCACCATCCAAACAGAAAAGGTCTGTCAAACCAGTAATGTCAAGGGAGGTAATCAATGTCTATAACTTGGAAAAAGAAAAGCAAATTCATATCTTCAGTTAGTTTTACTAAATATTTATTATGTGAAAACAAAAACATGCTAAATTGAAAGTGTTAGAGACAAAAATGTTTATATTAGAATGAAATATCTATGGGAAAGAAAATATAAAGATGCCAAAATATACAGAGTAAGTACAATATTTAAAGTCAATTTGTGGATAATAAGCATTTATAATTTCAAGTTTACTATCAGTATTCAACAGCCATTTTCCCATAGAAATTAATTGTTTTAAATGAAAATTAATGTATTGAAGACACAAGCATCTCCAAAAGAGAACTTGAAAGAATTTTAAATTCTTTACATTTTATAGGCCTAACTTTTCACATTACTACAGATATTTGAACTCTGTTTCATGATATTCTGTATGTGTTGTTAACTAAAATGAATCATGCACTTCACACAGTGAATAACATGATTGTAATACAATGAAATTGAAAACATGAATACCACATCTTCCATCTGCAATGTCACTGAATCTAGAAAGATAGAGAGGGCCGGATTAAGCTAGTGCGGGGCCTGTAGCATATGTTATAAACGGTCCAAAAATAAAATACACATAATATTAAAACATACATCTTTTACATACATAGTGAAGTAATTAAAATGTTTCCATTTGCTATACAGCCAGATAATATGATGAACGTCTGACATTTCAGTAATAGTATTACTTCTTTTTCATTTTAATCTTTCTGCGGAGGCTATAACTTCAGTTTCAAATACTGTTGTATTTATGTGTGATATATGTAACATATAGATACGTACTCCCATTAATTATTTTATCCAAATAATAACACCAATTGAAGGTTATAATTAGATAAAATCTCTAATCTTAAACACAGTATGGTACTATAGTAATGGATCAAGTGCAGACTCACTAAAGCAGAATTGATAGCTTGCAAGCATTTAGTGCGGGGCCCTTGACATCGCAGGGCCCGTAGTATATGCAAATTTTGCGATATAGTTAGTCCTGCACTGAAGATACACTGAACATATTCGTAGATCAGTTACTCTACTGTGGCTGACTACTGCATTTTCTTTTAGTGTCTAATTTTGAATTCAATCATAGACAATAATTGTTGTTACTCTGCTTTGTCTTATAATGCATGCTTTCTTGACTATTCAAATTTAAGGAATTCATCTACCTTCTCAAGAAATGATGTGCATCTAGAATAATTTTACAATTATTTCCAACTACAATTATGATTGAACTGCTTTGTTAGTCGATAAAAACATGAAAACTTTCAAAAAGCAGCTGGGGAAAATCATTTTTGTTTCCATTGGGAATCTCACTTAATGATCCTTCATTTTGAAGGAGGAATACCATAGCAGTAGCAACTTACAAACGGATATTTAAGTTATATATGTCCATTTCCATAGCTGAGGTGAAGCTATACTGTTTTAAATTCATATCATTTCTCTCCTATGGAGTCTGTGATTAACACGTATGAAATCCTAACTCCATTTGGTATGAATATTGAAATAAAAATGTTATTTATATGGAAAAGAGAAAACATGTATAGGCTTTTAACAACACAACTAGACAAACATGCAAAATCTATGCACAAAACATTTGAGCAATTTCAGTAAAGTATTTAGTATACTTTTTCAAAATATTTTTGTAGAATAATGCCGGTTGTACATTTACATAAAGCCTACAAAAATGCTGATCCACACACATCACAAGAATTTGCTTTCTTTACCTGTTTGTGTTTGCATGTATAATTCGGAATGGGACTATTTCGCGAAGCCGATTGGCATAGGCGTCCTGGAGTGAGCGTTTAGGCATCATCTAATTTGGTGTAAACCCATTCGGCGAATGATGTCTTGGCTTAGGAAAAAGAAATGTTGATTGATTTATCATCATCCAAAGGTGAAACTTTAAAGATCCTTGAAACTGTAAACCTATCTTTAGAAATCCTATCTTTAATGAAAAAAGTATATATTTCTTTTTCAGTTATATTTACATAAGACATGTTACATTGGAGTTTGTTTAGTCATATTTATTAATTTCAGTTTATTTATGAGTTTGGAAACAAACTATGTTATTACAAAAATTAAATTATTTTTTGTGTTCGCAAATTGTATTTAGCACCTACGAATACAAAAAAATAATAAAATAATAATGAAAATGCTGATGTTGTGAACTTCTATTTATGAGTGACCTTTAACTTCACAACTGTTTTCTATCCAGTGTGTGTTCGCATGTGTTATGGTAAAGATGATCTCTGGGAAAATGCTGACCCACACACTTCACAGGAATATGGTTTCTCTCCAGTGTGTGTTCGAATGTGTTATTTTAACTTTGATCTAACAGAAAATGCCAAGCCACACACTTCACAAGAATATGGCTTCTTTCCAGTGTGTGTTTGCATGTGTACTCTTTAAATGGGAACTACGAGCAAATGCAGACCCACATACTTCACAAGATTATGTGTACCTTTAAATTTGACCTATTACAAAAGGCTGAGCAACACATTTCACATGAATATGGTTTATCTCCAGTGTGTGTTTTCATGTGTTTCTTTAAAGTTGAATTATGAGAAAATGAGACACCACACACTTCACAAGACTATGGTTTCTCTCCAGTGTGTGTTCGCATATGCATTTTAAAACTTGAATTAACAGAAAATGCAGACCCACAGACTTCACAAGAATATGGTTTCTCTCCAGTGTGTGTTCGAAAGTGTAATTTTAACTTTGAATTATCAGAAAACGCTAACCCACACACTTCACACAAATATTGTTTCTCTCCAGTGTGTGTTTGCACATGTCTTTTTAAAAATGAACTCTTAGCAAAGGCTGACCCACATACCTCACAAGAATATGGTTTATCTCCAATGTGTTCGCATGTGTTTTTAATTTTGAACTATCAGAAAATGCTGACGCCCAAGCATCACAATAATATAGCCTCTCTCCAGTGTGTGTTCGCATATGTAATTTTAACTTTGAATTATCAGAAAACACAGACCCACACACTTCACAGGAATATGGTTTCTCTCCAGTGTGTGTTTTTAAACTTGAACTATGGGAAAATGCTAACCCACACACTTCACAGGAATATGGTTTCTCCCCAGTGTGTGTTTGCATGTGTGTCTTTAAATGAGAACTACAAGAAAATGCAGACCCACATACTTCACAAGTATATGGCCTTTCTCCAGTGTGAGTTCGCATGTGTACCTTTAAATTTGACCTATTAGAAAATGCTGAGCCACACATTTCACAAGAATATGCTTTCTCTCCAGTGTGTGTTTGCCCGTGTTTCTTTAAAGTTAAATTATGAGAAAATGCCAAACCACACACTTCACAAGAATATGGTTTCTCGCCAGTGTGTGTTCGCATATGTATTTTTAACTTTGAATTAACAGAAACATGCACTCTCGGCAAATGCTGATGCACAAACTTCAGGGGAATATGTTTTTTTCCAGTGTGTGTTCCCATATGTATTCTAAATATGAACTAAGGGAAAATGCTGATCCACACACTGCACATGAATATGTTTTTTCTCCAGTGTGTTCCCATGTGTCTCTTTAAATTTGAACAGAAAATGTTGATCCACACACTTCATAGGAATATGGTTTTTCTCCAGCGTGTGTTTGCATGTGTTTTTAACTGTAAACTGAAACTGAACATTCTTCAGTAGAACCTTATTTGTTGTATTCTGTGTTATACTTTATTCAGTTGTCATTCACACAATTCACAGAAATACTGTTTCTTTCCATGGAATGTTCAGAAAGCTATATTCTTTGAAACATCAGTTCCACAACTCAGTAATATTCGCCTCCTGGCTAATGTATTCTCATGCAGATTTCTGTTTCTTTGTATAATATTTACATACCACTGTCTGATGAATTCAATTGGTTTGCACTTCAGCCAATATATGTTAATTAAAAAAAAGATTATTAAAGAAATTGCTAGCTAACCACATTAATTGAAACTATGAACATTAGTTTTGTGTTCAATAAAATATTATGATTAACCCTACGACCTTCAGATACCCTGTAACTGAGCTCTTATGGGGAAAAGCTCAAATTAATAAAAAATGTTTTGTTTCTTGAATACTGAAATGTTTTTGTCCAATACATTTCATTTTTACAGTCGGTGTGCTGTGTAAGTCAAATATATTTCTCAGTGAGGGTATGAGAATTCTGTGACCTCTGTCATCAAATGAGCTTACAGTGTATAGTAAAATAGTGCACATCCCAAATATTGCTCCTACAGTATATATAGAGAAATAGCATACAGCCTGAAATGTAGGGCCTACGGTATACAGTGAAATAGTGTCCAGCCCAAAATATCAGGCCTACAGTATATAGTGAAAGTGCTCAGCCCGAAATATCAAGCTTACAGGTTCAAATTTAAATGAAAAAGAAAAAACATGAACTAGACAAAATTTATTGAAACTTACTCAAGATAAACTGAACTCAAGATATGAAGAGTTAGCAATTTCTTGTAAATGTCAATTATTCAAGTTTTCTTTGAATTTAGATAAAATGATAATCTTTTTAATTTGTTGGCATGTACATAAGAATGGGAAGTTTAAGAATTATTTTCTTGAAAGAGAAATCTATGTAATGATATTTAAAAAAGCATACCAACGTAGAAAAATAAAATTCAGTTAAAACAGATGTTTTGCTAAGCAATCAGAAATGTATGAGAGGATTAACAACATAAAAAAACTGGGAAAAGGGTTCAAGAAGAAAAAGGGAGTGGGAAACTGAAGAAGCTAACCCATAAACATCCACTTTTGTAGAGAAGACAGGCATAAGAAATTTATCAAATATTCTCACTGATTTCAAAAGACAGAAAAAGTAAATTGTTTTTTTTTGTGTAAATAGGCTTTCCAATTCCTGCAAAAATAGAGAAATTCAAGTCCCATTTGATAAGATAGAATGGAAAATTACAATTCAAATCATCTTTTGCTTTATTAGCCGTATACATTATTTTTTAAATAAAATATAGATTTCAAGGGAAATAGCCAAAACGTACAACATTTTCAGAGCATAGTACCAAACGTACACAAACGACTAAAAGTACCAATTTCGTACAAACCTACCATAAGTGGCAGCCCTGGTTCAAACCATCTTTTTTTATCAGCTGTATACATTATTTTTGTTAATTTTATTAAACTTTTAATCTATCTTCATTCCTTGCTTTCTCAATTGATGTGCATTTTTCAATTCCCAGTTTTAGGTTACTGTTTAGATTCTTTAAAATATTGGAATTTCTCAAAAAAGATCACAGCACTTTTTATATATACCTATATATGATATTAATAGTTGACAATATGGAAAGAAACACAAACTGTTTGTAAAATCAACAATTTATTAACACGTTTCACTGGTTACAGCTTCATCAGAATAAGATGAAAATATAAAACGAAACAGAGTAGCGATAATGTGAGCAGTAGCTTTTTCACATCATGTTTCTACTCTTTTTAAATGTTAAGCTTTAAAAATGTGAGATTAGAATAGTTATAAAAATGTAATACTATCAGGTATCAACTTAACATTTTTGGATGTAATATGTATTATTTTTAAAATCTTTGGATGTGATGTGTGATTAGAATGTGAGGCCAGGTAAAAAAAGAATTACTATCGAGTATTATTTCTTCATTTTAGTCTGCATCCAAACAAAAGTTTTAAAAATATATATTTACAATATGAGACTAGGTAAACAAATTATACGTAGATCAGGAAACAATGTAATAGTATATGGTATTATATCAGATGCATGTACAGGGAGGTATTGTTTAAATTTAAATTGTTTTTCTTTTAATATCTAAAGAAATGTTATGTATAAAAACCCAAATAATCCCAAATAACCATAAATTAAACTTAAAAATAAAAATGTGTAGAATGAAGGTGTTTCTACAAGGTGGTGATTTGTAAGGGATAAATAAATGTCAAAGAGGGGTTACTAATTTGTTGAGTTGAAGTGGATATGTAATGGATGGTGAAGCAGGGGAGATGTTAATTGAGTTGTAGAAGAATGTGGATCGTTTCTACATTTGAAATTAGCGGTGAAAAAACGATGGCAAAAATGACCTGTCATGGCTTCCGGTAGTAGCAGCAGGAAAGGTCACGGGGTCAAAAGAGGAAGGACGGAAAATCGGCCATATGGTTTTTGGCGGTCAATTCAAACAAAGGAAAAGAATGTAAACACAAATTGTAACCAGGTTATGTTTAATAAAAACATGTACGGAATAAGGGTCCAATAAAAAGGAAATATATGCATATGCAAAAGAGAGTCAGCGAAAGGTTTTGGTGAGATGATGACGAAAAGGAATTCTTGCCTTTAGCCATTTTTCGAGTTCCGAAATGGATTCTGTGAGAATGCAGTGTTAGTTATACGAACTAAATATGTAGGCTATAAATGTGCCTAATAATGTCTGCTCTCAACAAAAGAAATCGGATGTTAAGTGAAAAAGAGGACTTTTTGACAGAAAGTAGAGAAATGCCAGGCATGAACGAAATAGTTTCTGGCCAGGAAGACTTTTAAGGGTTGCTCCGCTAAACCTGATTTTAACAGAAACTAATCATCGATGGTCATGTAAATTCTCGAAAGGGCCTATAAATGAGGCATTCATTCCTAGTTTTGGCGAAAAGGAATGGAGAAACATGACCAAAGATTTGCAGTAAGAAGGGACGGCATTTGAAATAAAGTCCGTAGTTAGAAAGTGGGGCCTAAGCGAGACCGAAACATTAAATGGAAAAGGGAGAGATGCTTTTACGTGCCAGAGAAGTAGACACGGGCGAAGGTAGCGCTGTAGGGAACAGGCCACGAAAGGCCAGGAGAATCGACAAACAATGGTTGTTATAGGCGTGCTGACGTCACGCAAAAAAGGGAGCTAAAATTAGTTGCGTACTACATAGGGGTCAGAGCTGGCCCTTGTCGAGGTGACAAGACCAGTTTGCTATTTTAAACCCTATTTTGGTACTTAGTGAAAAGTAACCGCTACAAATGTATTATTTGTAAAAATTAATATTTCCATTTGGACCCGGCACCTGGATTTTTTTCATTTTCATTTTTGCATGCGTCAAAAGTATATATTCAAAATGTGAGACCAGGAATTTTGTGTTTCAGGGCATATCAGCTATTGAAATTAAGTGTTGTCTAGAAGTCTATTTAAAGCATGTTTCAAAAGTTTTGTATGTGATCTTGTTGATCTGATCATCTTCCCAAATGTGAACATTGCATTTCAGGGCATATCAGCTATTGAAAAAGTATTCTCTAGAAGCCTATTTAAAAAATGTTTCAAAAGTTTTTGTATGTATGATCCCAAATTGTTTTTAGGGGCTCTGGGGGCATGCTACATATATAAATAGGTATAAATGAAAGCTACTGAAATTAAGATAAATACACATTTTCTGAAAATACTCCAGCCTTATGTTGGAAAAAATACTCCATTTAATACATTTTCAGTATTTTAGACATCGTAGAAAATATTAAAGGCAAAAAGAAAAAGTAACAACAATTCATAGAATGTAAAATAATAAAATTGATTTGAATAAACTTACGAGTTGGAGACAAGAATTAAGGCGGTGTGTCTCGGAATGAATGGCAGACGACACTTGGTTGTTGAGATAATTAAGAATATCTCAAGACAGCAATTGAATAAAACAAAGTTTTTTTTCCACGAATTTATTTGTACAATTTTTCTCTGATTAAAAAAGTTAAAAGGTTGTTTTTTTTTTTATTTAACTTGAGGAATTTATTGATTGCGGGAGTAAAAATTTGTTCCTACGGCTTTGAAAATGTAAGCCGATGTTTTTATCGGACATTTTTCTTATAAAACCACAAAGTGAAATTTGTTTTTAAAGAAAATTTAATCCATAAAATTAAAGTTACCAGTTTGGATTTACTGTTGTACATTCAAAAGACCCAGGCGCGTTGTTTTTGCTGACAGAGAAGGCAGACCAAAAGCAGTATACCAAACGGAAGGACTGGCGTAGCCACCAAAGACTCTTCAGTTTGTAAATGTAGGACTTTTACCTTTTTCTCCGGGGGCCCCTCTACACTCATGGCTGACGACAACGGTCAGGCAATGAGGGTACTTTTTAAGAACCCTGACAAAGGGGACAGTGAAAAACCCCACCAAAAAAGAAAATAACAAAACAGTAGAACAAAAAAAGAAACAGAACAAGACAATGAGAAAAAACATTTGACAATACGTCCCCTAGTCAGGGCGAGAAAGGTAGTAGGTCCCCTAAACAGGGAGAAGAAGGGAACAAGACCCCATCACCTAACCAAGAAAAGACAAGCGGGGACTCTCCTAATAAATGGAACCCCCCC
>VCCN01006248.1:744756-756520 GCA_006491835.1 Architeuthis dux
AAAAGGAAATCTTGTCTACAAATATACAAAATCAGGTTGGAAAGATAAATACTAAATGGGACAAGGTGTATCGAACTGGTTAAGTGGAAAAAGTTGTTTAAAAGAACTACAGCAAAGCAACGCTGTGAAGTTGGATTCCGTTCATGAGAAAGTGTTTTCCCTGGAGAAAACAAATGAAATGTGTTTGATTTGTGGAAGTGGAATGAGAGAAACAATTAGATCACGTCCGGGTAACACGTATCAAGGTGACATTTGTCATTCAACAAAACCTTTTAGAGGGAGATCTTAACCCCCCCTCTCTCCTACACCCTAGAATAGCTGGGTCCTTTCCGTTAGTCTCCACCACAGAAACGAAAACCTCAACCCTAACCCCTAATAGTGTGGGGTGTAATAACGAATACAATTTTATATATCAATTCCGACTAATTATGAAAATTGTTGTCTGGTGGGGACGAATGAAAGAGATTGTTCTTATTTCAAACTTTTGTCAGCATTTGCCTTTTATTCGGAAGCTGTACAAATCTGACAACTTGACTCATCTCCAACCCAACTAATAAGATATACAAGACTGGCTGCTCGGAAGAAAGTGTGAAATATTTTGATTCTCCAAGATCGAATTGTTAAAATTTAAACCCAAACTAACACCACGAATTGAGGTTCGAGTCGGCGGAAAAAAGAAAAACAGCAACTTAATCTTCCTTTTTATTTCCTTTTTAGGATTCCGTACTTTAGAATTATGGACGTCATCTTTTGTTCATTGGCAAAATAGATCTAAATGGGTTATGGGTTAAATTTCGTGGTCTGCTTCTTAAGGAGATTTAATTGTATGCTTGCGTAGATGGAAAATAATTGAAATATTAGTTTCACATTTTGATAATATTTTAGTTTGAATTGGCTGAACATTGTTTTCGGCCTCAGTTGATTAATCTGGTTTTAAAAAATGGGTCTAAATATTTAGGGCGAAATTTCGACAATCGAAACGCCCCCCCCCCTCCAACGTCTGTGATCCCACCATAATCATCAATTACAAAACTGTGACACTATTTTCCGTTACGTCAGTTGGAAATTAATATTTTAATAAAATTTGCCGCTATCCGAAAGTTGGGCAAATCCGCCATTTAAGTACAACATAATTAATCCCCCAAATCCGGCATTTAAGTACAACACAGACCGACACCAGAAGTTGAACCTGGATACTATGAAATAGAGACGAACCTGTGCTGATCTATTCAAGACATTCCGCATCAACTCAGGACAACACAAACTAGACAAATCCGGCATTTAAGTACAACACAGGCCGACCCCAGAAGTTGAACCTGGATACTATGAAATTGAGACGAACCTGTGCTGATCTCTTCGAGACATTTCGCATCAACACAGGACAACACAAACTAGACAAATCCACACTCTGCACATTATGCCGAAACAAGATCATGTTACAACCAGCAATTAGCAATCGTACGCGGGGACATAGCTGCAAGCTTCAAGTGCAGGCCGCTAAAGGGCCAAGGGGGTGTTATATGGATGCCAGAGTGACCATTCTGTGGAACAGGCTCAGCCAAGCAACCGTCAAATCTGAAAAGATCAATTCCTTGAAGAGTAACCTAGAGAAAGAAATTGGTCACGAGAAATCATCAAAAGTAATTCGTTCACACAATTGAGTTTAACAAAGAAAAAAGGCCCCAGGAAGGAAACACAGCCCGAAGACGGTCATGAATACTCCTTTCTGGAGTACCATGAGTTTGGTGCGTAGTGTGGTGCGTAATACATATATAGAATCAATGCAGTCATAGGCAGGAACACACAGACTTTGTGCTTATGGTTGAGTCTCATAGTTGTTGTTTGCCCAATTCTGTTCCCTTACTGTTTTAACATTATCAAAAAACAGAAATTCTGAAGATTTGTAAAAAGTCGACAGAAAAATACATTTTGTTCGAAGTATGCTTTTTTATAGTTTGCAATAAATACATTTGTACCAAAATATATATTTGTATAATTTATCCATACGTAAATGATCCCGTCAGTTTTTTACGGGTACTATTCTGGTAAGATTATATATCTATTCTACATATGAGTTCTTTTATTAATTATAGGAAGATAACAGACAATTCTACATATTGTTTTTTTCGCTGTATTCACGTTTGGGGTGTAAAGTTTGTTGAAGGATATTTTATCTCGGCAAGAACAGCAATGGAGAGAGACTCAGCCGTTATGCTGCAACAGAATATCGCTTAAAAGAAAAGCCTCGGTATGAAATAATCTTCAAAATTATCGTTCAAAAGACGCAGCCTTAGAACAGGATTATTTCCGAAATATCGCGCAAATGAACAAGCTTTGGCATGATGTCATTTCTTGTGTTCATTCTGGTTTTCGGTTCTACTCTAACTGCTGCCACGCCGGACGTCACTCTGACTGGACTGATCTGAGAGTCATGAATCTATAGGGAATCAACACAATTAATTGCTGCCCATGACTTAGGATATCTGGAATCTAATTTTCTAGGGATCAGATAATAAATTGATCGATTGATCTTTTCAAGTATTTTGAATCTCAGTGAAACAACTGAATGTGGGACCACTAAGCCTAAATAATTTCATAGAGATGGCATATTAACATTAGAGGATCGTTGGGAAACGATTATTGCTCCAAATCCGTCATATTTTGATTAAATATTTATCGTTTTCTTTTGTTTGTATCATCCTTCATCTTACTATTCAAAAGACGACATTTCATACGTAACAACCTAATAAATATCGGTATCGATCTTTTGATGTCTGATTGATTGCCAAAACCAGTGGGTCTCAAAAAACTTTCTTGATTGAAATTGTTCACTTTTTCTTCTGCGACAAAAGTTCCACTTGCACTTTGTATGCTGTTAGTAACGAAATATTGTGTGGCTTTATTAGTCACTTAACGGTCGGAGAATGACTGAAAGTCTTGGTAGTTCTATGCTCAACCCAATAAAACACAGTAACATTTCTTTTTCATATCGATAGGGAGAAAGTAAGTTCTATATGTGAGTCTGGGCTATTATGTTGCAACGGATTACTTGCAATGGACTATATTGCAATTGAAAAGGGATTTTATCTTGCAATGGATAATTATTTATCTTCATCACCTTCTGGAGTTAATGGGTTAATTTTGATTCTATTATTAAATAATAACTAATGTATATCAGCTGTAAAAACAACGAAAAAGAATAACAATAACATTTTCTTCTGATATGACTGAGGGAACGATTAGTCATTTAGTAAAAGGACTGCTTGGCGTCAGATTTCCTTGTTTTCTGAGATATAGAAATTGATCTAATATTGACATTATATCACTCTTAAAACAATTGTGTAAAGACAACAATATGTTTTAAATAAATAAAGCAATAACCACCCCCACCCGGCTAATATCCGCACCAATTTCATAGTTCATGGAAGAACAAATCACTTAGGTCAGCTCTTTTGGATCTCTTCATTTTTGGATTTATTTCAAACACAAAACAAACGCATATATCAGGCGAAAATTAGTTGCTGTCCATTAAACAACTGAGAATTCATTTGATCACTTTTAGCGTTAGTCAAAGCGGACTATCGGATTTAAATTGTGCCCATGTTTTATTGTTATTGTCAGGCTACGGTTAAATTCAGGCATAAGAGACTTTCACATTCGTGGTCACCTATGATGAGATGGAAAGTAAAGTTGCAGTTTAGCATTTTAGCTGCATTAGACCCCTCTTAAAATATTTCTGTTCTCAAAACTGACAAATTTCTGAAGGTATACTAAATCGAAAGCACTTGAAATTAAAAGAAAAAACGTACAATTTTCTCCATCGATCTGCCGATTTTATTTTTCTCGTTTCACTGGTTTAATCAATGGACATTTGGCCGAATTGGCATTCAATCAACGGACATTTGACTGAATTGACATTTAAGCCACGGACATTTGGCCGAACGGACATTTGATCGAATGGATATCGGGGGACATGTAATTGAGTGACGACGGACATTTTATCAATTATTGAAATTAAAAGAAAAACGTACAATGGACATTTGGCCGAAAGGAAATTTATCCAAAAGGACATTTCATCGATGGACATTTGGCCGAACATTCATTTCAACGACGAACATTTGACTGCACAAACATTTCATCGACGGGCATTTGGCCGAATGGACATTTTATCGACGGACATTTGGCATGAAGTACATTTCAGCGACGGACATTTGACCGAATGGATATTTAATTGAGGGACATTTAATTCATTTGACCGAATTAAGCTCCGGACATTTGGCCGAAAGGACATTTCATCGATGGACATTTGGCTGAACATACATTTCATCGACGCACATTTGATCGCTCAAACATTTCAGCGACAGCATATTATCGAACAGGATTTAACTGAATGGACATTTAAATCGTGGCACATTTAATTGAGTGACATTTGGCCGAATGGACATTTCATCGACGGGCAGCATTAAGTAAATTTCAGCAACGGACCAAACTGACATTTCATTGACATTAGGCTTAACGGACATTTGGCCAAATGACTTTTCAGCGATAGACTTTTGAACGAACGGACATTTCAGCGATATACCCTTGACCGCGCGGACATTTGGCCGAACAGACATTTCAGCTACTGACATGTAATCGACGGTAATCCGGTCGAACATACATTTCAGTGACGGACAAAGGACATTTCAGATGGCAATTGACGGAATGGACATTTAATCGAGGGACATTTAAATTGAATGACATGTTGCCGAATGAGCATTTCAGCTATAGACATTTGACAGAATGAACCTTTAATCGGTGGTCATTTGTCCGAATTGACAATTCAGCGACGGGCATTTGACCGAATTGACATATCAACGATGGACATTTCGTCGAATATACATTTCGACAGAATGGACATTTAATCGAGGCACATTTAATGGTGTGACATTTGGTTTATAGACACATTTCGACGGACATCGACGTACATTTGGCAGAACGGACATTTCAGTGACGGACATTTGGCCGAACGGACATTTCATCAACTGATATTTTAACAGATGTATGTTTTAACCACATATATTTAACTAAAGGATATTACAGCGACTGACATTTGGCCGAATTGACATTTCCACAGCGGACATTTGGCTGACCAAACATTTCATCGACAGACATTTGGCATTTCCATTGATCGATTTATTCTTCGAGGTAACATTTTCCTCTCCACTGAATTCGGACAACTAATCCTTTAATGGAACGAAAACCATGCAGAACCTGGGCCCACCGCAATGTTAGAAAATTCTATTATTCGATTGGGAAGAAATGAATCGAAGGTTTTGGAATCTGGAAGAATCTTCCTTCCAGAAGATTGAATCAATATAAGACAGGGTACACGTTCGGAATCTTGAACCATTACCCAAAAGCCGGATGACGATTCTCCTGTAGCGAAATAATTGGACCGGTCTCTTTCGAATGAATACAGACTTCCCCCTCTATCCGAACGTAGAACATTCCTATAACATCCTTCCACAAGCCGAAAGGACGTAAAGTGGAGAACCTATTGACAGTAATTTATATGGGGGGAAGTTTTGAGCTTTCCCAGACCCGACAATGTTAATGATTGTATGTTACACTGAGGCAGGCAGATAGATAGCTAGATAGATATGAACAGATTGGGATAGATTTACGTCGCAGATTTCTTTAGAATTATATATATCATTTCGTGATCATTTTAGAGTCCAATACTCTGCCGTTCGGTATTTACGCCAATATAACCCCAAATGTTAGGAAATTAGCCAATTAGACGGGCGGATATCATTAAACTGTTTGTGTTCATTAAAGGAAACTATTAGTTCTGTTGACAAATACCACCAGGCGTCATTTGATTTTAATTAGTCGCCTATAACCAAAGTCTGAGGAGAAGGCCATTATCTTTGATCACGTTACTCATCTATAACATTTTGTTCTCTTTAATTTCGACCACGGTCTAAAATCTCTTTGGGAAAAGCCAGAAGTCGCACGGAGCCAAATCTGGACTGTAGGGGTGGGGCAGACAGACCTGTGTGATGCGATATTTTGCCGAAAAAGCCTGCAATGGTCACACAGTACACAAGCTCACTGAATGGGGACTCACTTCCGACTTAATGACCCCTCGTGAGAGCGGCTGTTCATGCATATGCAGTAGGCTACCCCTGATGTTTTGCCGAATTACATCAAGATCGCTTACTGAGATATTAAGAATGTCTGGATACTTTCCAGACAGACCCCGTAGTTTGTTTTAAAGGATTGCTATTGGCCGTCATAAATAGGGATTTCGTTTCTCTCTTCAAATGTCCTTTTCGCAACCATGTCTATGTATTTTCATTTGCAAATCCTTTTATTTGTCTCTTAAATGTGCGTGAAGTTGTCTTCCGATTTTTGGCTCCAGATTTTGAAGTTTCCTGATCCTCTGTTCAGCCTCTTTTCGAATGCAACTTTTGGCTCCTATAATTAATCGCTCAATACTCCGCCATGTTTCCTTCCAGCAATACGAATTCGTTTTCAAGAGACGAGTTGGTTTTCTATGGAAGACCAGGATTGGAAACCGTCTTTGAGTTTCGGGCTATTTTAAAAGGATGCGTCACACATCATTTCCTCAACGCATGTCAAAGTTTCATGTCCTATGCTTTGGTGTGTTGTTTTGTGTCACACCATAAAACGTAACCGGTTCCATTGCTTCGTGAATAAATAGAAAATCCTGATTTCATTTCCAATGAGAAATATCAATGCTGAACGTGATTAATTCTATAACATTCTTTTATTACTTTTCTCCCCATCCAAATGTTTATGCACGCTTTTGTTATTCACCTCAATATTGGTCTATTCATATCTGTTCATTTATCAGTTTCAGTCTGTTAATACCAGTTTGTCTATAGACATGTTTGTATTTGTAACTTTTGATTTACCTCAGCCTTTCTTCCTCTATTTCATTATCTTATTCTGTTCATATCTACCTATCCATATATCTAGAAAAGAAAGAAAAAAGAAAGAAAGAAGGAAAGAGAAAGGGTAAAAGTATTAAAGAAAGGAAAGATATAAAGCGAACAAAAAACGAGTTGAAATAAAAATAAAAACAAAAAGTAAGATGGAAACAAAAGTAAACTAAAAACAAAGACACAAATGGAAGGGAAAATACCCCCCAAAAAAGAGGGGAAAATGGATTCAGTCCAATTGATCTCTTCAAAACAAATAAAACGCCATTTTATTGGCCCCCAATGTTTAAACAAATACATTAGATACCCGGGATTAAATAAGCGTTTGTTTTCCTTATTTTCAGAATGGGTAACTTTGATTCACTGACACAGGTACAGCAAATGTCGGATTAGTGATTGTCATTAACATACTTCGACAGAATAAACATAACCGCTTGGAATTGGTATTTACCAAGTCTACTACTGGGTCGATGTAGTGTAGAGCAATCGTTACATAGGCAATTCTTTTAAAGAAGATTTTCATGATAATCATTCAAAAGCTGGCGCATCAGTCAGGTTAAGTCTGACGAAAGGCCACTATAGGTGAGCATCCAAGGGGAATTGGACACACTACACGGTAAATAATCAGGTGTATTAGTTATTTTAGTTCTGGCACAAGGTCCCAAGTATGGGGCACCCAGAAAGGATCGAACTCACTACGAAGTAGTCAGGGTCAACTAGACTAGCTAGCTAACCATTACCCCACGACGAACCGCCCATTAAGCAGGTGTATTAGTGAGGATCGGACTAACTACTCAGATCTAATAATCTGAAAACCCGCTTGCTAACCAACAATAGCTATTTCCAAGGATTTGCCTAGTTTTGGCACAAGGTACAAATGTAAGGCATCCAGTGAGGATCGAAATCACTACTAATGATCTGTACCATAGTCATGCATATTCGGTGTGCATGTGAACACGTTCGAATAACAGGTTCGTTGTGATTCAAACGGCCGGCTGGAGAACCGAGGACAGTGGAAACAAATATACAACTCGCTTGTTTAAAAGTGATTGAGTTGGTAAACACGAAATGTTCGTACACACGAATGCGAGGAAGGATTATAAGGCATACCTTTTTATTGTTGGCTTCTTCTATTGTGTAACTTGTTGTGTCGTCGTAGCGAATTCTGTGCTGTGGAGAGAATCAATGACTCATGTCAAAAACTCATGTTTGTGGTGGGAAAAGAATGCTTTATCTATCTCCCTCCCATTAGTCAATGTGTCTCTCTCTTTCCTTCTCCCTATTTAGTTCCGGTTCGGTTGATCGCCACCAAAACATACTGGCTGGGTGACTTTCTACATTGTGGTCATATCTTCTCTTTCTCTCTTTCCTACTTAGCTACGGTCAATTAAATTTGCCGGCCGAAGAGAACCGACCGTCTTCTCCGAATTTCAATTAACTACAATTTTAAAATTAAAATCTAAAAGAAAAACATCTTCTTAGCCGGCAAGACTGCTCGGATTCACTCTACCATCCCACGTGACACAGTTAGAGTGTTTTCCCCCGCCCCAAAATGGCCAAAACCTAATCGATCAAAATGATATCGAGATCCGTCACTCCACCACTGAGTTCTCCATGGGGCGCCAATTTTGACTAGCAATTGTAGACTTTTTGTCTCTTTTTTTGGCTAGATAATCTGACCCCAAGTCGAATTCAGCTACGTGTGTGTGTGTTACCATTACCGGATTCAAGCGTGGGAAAATTCTGATTCAGTGGATCAGTTGTGTACATAAACATGTATACACATATATACATTTGGTGAATCTTGAGAATGGCGTATGTGTTGCAAAACTGTCGTTATTATTAGTAGTAACATGCAGACATACCATTCAGCAAGCGCTTGCACAGAAGACATGACAGGAAGATCGTGTTTAAAAAGCATGTATGTTTATTTTCTTTGCGAAATATAATCACAACGTATAGCAGTTTCTGTCAAATACAACATGTAAACATTTCATCCACCGAGGGAGAAGAAGAGAGTGTACATGAAATGGTGGGTACTGAAAGAGAGAGAAAGAGAGAGAGAGGAAGAGAGAGAGAGGGGGAGGGGGCTAAGAAACTATTTGGTCATGCCTCCGTGGGCACGGCACACATAGAGAGAACACGTGCTCGCTGCCCTTCTCAATTGCCTGCTCGTTCTAAAAGTGTCTCTTTTATGCTTGCATGTGGCTAATGGCTACTTTGTTCCTTTCCGTCTCTACTTCCGCTAATTATACTTATCTATATCGTCTTTGGTCTGCTATCAAATAACTCCAACTGTCGGTCTATCTATGAAATCGTGGCATGGTTTCTGTCCGTAAAATTCCTTTTTGTCCCAAACCGACGCCAGATGACCAAAACTTGACGCCTACATCTAGTGGTTCATTTGACCTATGACCTGACGTGGCCTGGGACAAAATATATCCCTTTTCGCATTTTGACCTTGGGAAGAATTTAACATTCGTACTCGCGTATGAACACACATACAAAATCACACACACACACCCATACATATACACATGTCTTCAATCTCTGTGTATATGCGAGACATAAAACATACACATTAAAACAGATGACGAACTTAATTAAAGGCCGACATATTATTTAATGCAGCAGTTCATATCGCAATCCCTTTTTCTAGTAGACATATTACTTACTGCAACAGTTCCTATCGATATCGTTTGCAGATGGAGTATCGTCATTAAGATATTATTAAAAATACAAATCTGATCAACACATGGAATAATGAAAATAACTCATCCCAATATTTGAGACGAAGAGGAGGGCCGAAAAGTACATCGGCCATAATATAGTGATCCAAACACCAAGGACGAAAAGATTAGTCTGAATGGTGTTTGCGAGGGTCAGGGGTTGACTGATTATTTTCTTTAAAGTGGAGATCAGCTCGCGCACACTGAGGCCACTCCTTAGGCCTGGTGCCCTTCCTCTGTAGCCCGGCGGGTCGAAACAGCCAAGGCGACGGCTAAGTTGTTGTTTCTTTCGTCAGTAGCATTCTCTTTAATGGACTGCCTTAGAGGACTGAACGGCTTAATCTCTTTTCCCCATAACTGGGGCATTAGTGCAAAACGATCGCAAACGACCCCAGCGCGAATTTGCACACAGTTCACCAATTCTATTTCCGTATTGTTAACAGTTAGGCCACCCTGAACCCGAATAACTCATTCCAGACTTTAAGACAATCGGTCAATAGCTGACGACAGAAAGATGGCTGTTCTTTATCCATGTGTCAACACAGTTGGAAAATACGAGAGAATAGAGTTCTGTTCAATCAGGTTAATTAGTGTTATCAATCAATTCAATTTCTGTTTTTCTGTTTTTGGATTAATTTGACGCTTTCTTAAAGACAATTACCTTGAAGACCTGATTTATGAAGGGGTTAGACAAGAATCCAGACTTTGGAATCAAACCCTGAACTTCTTCGGATTTACCAGGATTGATTGATTAATTGCTGAGACAGTTTTCGTTCACTTTGCACTGATGGTCTTGGGAGAGGGATGAATACATCTCTCCTCCACCCACCCCTATACAGCTTAATAGCAGGGCAGACTGTGCACGCTGGTCTTCATTGGCAACCTGTCTAGGAGACGGACAACTTTGATTCAAAACTAGGAAGAGGAGACACTCTTAAGGCGGCTGGATGCCAACTTTGACACCTTTTCATCAGAGGTCAAACATATCGCACTCCTCTTTCCTTTGGACTGGATCAAATGATCCAAATAATAATGTTCAGTGATAGAGATAGAAGGCCAAATACTACAGGCCCCAAAATACACATGCGTCTGATAGACTAACAAATAAGGTTTACTGAATAGGTTTGGATCTGCAGAAAAGGCTCTCCTCCAACACCTACTTTCAGAATTAGTTCAGTAAATGTATTATGATCAACAGATTAACTTATGGACAATTATGAAAGAATTAAGATTCCTGCAAACACATCCTGCACAATTAACCCAATTTGGTGGCCAGAGATCTAGCCATCCTTGCATTATTGGATGATAGACAGATGGACAAAAAGGACATTTGGTGAAATATACTAAGATGGCAAAGATGTATTTGGTTTAAATGAAAATTCCATGTATTTAAAAAATATTTTAAAACATTTATTACAGGTTTTCATATTCTTTATTTAGAAATCCAACTTAAATACTATATTTTCAATAATGAATTATTTTTTACTAAACTGATTATTCATTATTATTTAATTGAAATATTATACATTCTTCATTTTGTAATATAATTTTTTCTCTCATTTTAACCTGATTCAAAAATGTAATTCCTGTTGACATATCTGAGTACTTTAAAAGGCTAAATCATGGGTTTCAGACATGAAGAATTCAAAAATCCACTTTATCTTACCATAAAATAATTAATTTATAGGTATTTCAGGATTTTACATGGAAATTTCAAGTATATTTTATAGGAAAAATTGTGGATTTAATTCATGAAGGAGATATATACATATATAAATAACGTTTTAGAGTGCTTTGACTGAAGTATTATCTAGCAGTGACTAATACATCATGCCACGTTGGTTAGTTTATGAGCCACACATGCCAGCTTAGCGTTTTTCCCCCAAGTTGAACAATGAAAGTTTTAGAAAAGTGACGTGTCTGTGTGAAATTCAGTTTCTAATGTTGAAACAGGCATATTCGTTTCAATTCGGGAAGAACATCCACCAAAGGCGATAGCACATCTGGACGACATTTCACGTTGACAGAGGAAGATCCCATTTGAAAAGTGCGTGCTGTGATTCGCACACTAGACACTCGTTAACG
>VCCN01006248.1:797270-816531 GCA_006491835.1 Architeuthis dux
ACCCTTTAAACCAAGGGTTTGCATCCTATGGCCACCGGAGTGTCGCAGAGCCCATCGGTCGTAGGTTTGACAGGAGTGTCATTCTCCTGACAGATGCCAGACCTAGCTAAGGGGATCTGTCGCCCCCTTGCGAGAATGTTCCGACAGTAACGCTGAACTATAAACCACCTCCATTCAATAAATCAACTAATCGAAAGTCATTAGAATACAACAAACCACTTTGTTTGATATTTGTAGATTATGAGAATGCTTTTGGCTCGATAGAATACACGACAGTGTTCAACTCAAAGAAAAGGGTGTTAACGAGAATTACATACAAATCATCCAGAACATATACGAACATTGCACTGCAATATTTACACTACATACAGATGCAAACAAGATAAATATAAGAAAAGAGGTAAGATAAAATATCACCTAAACCATTTATAGCGAGCATTGAAAGCATTCTTCGGAAAACTGACTGGAAAGGAATGGGAATAAACATAGTTGGAGAATATCTAAACCACTTGAGATTCGCTAATGACGTTTCCATGACGTCAGAAGCATCGGAAGAATTATAAAACATGTCGACTGGTTTAAATAGAGAAAGTAAAAAAGTCGACTTAACGATAAACAGAACAAACACAAAAGTAATGTTGAACGAAAAAGTCCACAAATACCATAATAATAGAGGGCGAGGCTCTAGAAGAGGTTGATAAATACATTTACCTAGGACAGGTAATAAAGCTAGAGAAAGAACATGAAAGCGAAATAGAACGACGCATGACGCTCGACTGGAAATCATTTGGTATGAATAGAGACATATTGAAGAGCACCTTGCCAATGTGCTTAAAGCGTAAAATATACAATGCATCCATAATAGCAGCTATGACTTAAGATGCGAAACATGTAAATTGACAAAACAAACAGAGAACCAACTTAGAATCGCACAGAGAGCCATGGAAAAAGCAATACTGGGAATAACTAATATATAAATAATGGATCAGAGGGAGGACTAGTTTGAAGGATATTATATAAATAATTAAGCAACACACATGGAGATTCGCTGGGCAACAGCTGACAACAGATGGAGCAAGAGACTAACCGATTGGTTCCCATGGGACAGTAAACGCGGTAGGAAAAGACTAGACACAAAATGGAGGGATGAGATAGAAAAGTACGCCCGTAAGACATGGTATGGGCTAGCGCGGTCGCCATGGAAGGAGTTGGGAAAGGCATTTGTCCAGCAGTGGACTTGAAAATGAAAAAATACTTTCTGTTTATATATATGAGGGCTGTCCATAAAGAGACCGATCTGATAAAACAACGCACCAATGAGAGGTTTTAGCGTGCTCCCTACTGTTATGTTGTGTAGCAGTGACCTGTACCTTCCGTATGAAACAAACTGCATCACGCCACGTGAACTTTCTAAGTCAACGGACGGCGATCATATTGAGAAACTGTGATCATTGCAAATCATCGCCAAATCCGTGGAGTTTTCGAAGAGGTAATACTTTGTAAAAGTCAGACAACGATTCTAGCACGTGTAGCTCAAATACTAACCAAAGTTGCGCAATGCAAGTTTGCGCGAAAGGTCAAGTCAACATAACTGTAACGGGCATGCTAAAACGTCTTATTGATGCGCTGTTTTATCGGTTCGGTTTCTTTGTGAACAGCCCTCGTATATGTGTGTGTATGTGTGTGTGTTCCTTTCTGAAACCTCATCTTACTGCACATGTCCATAAATGTCTTAACAACGCTATATAACTCTTACATAGATATGTATATATGCATGTTTGTAGTAGGTGCAAAGGCAAAATATTATTAGAATCGAAACATAAAACAACTCAGAAAGCAAATATGTTTGTAGTGGTCACTTTCTAAAAATACAAAAGTGTGGATATTAATATCAAGCTGATTTTATCACCACAATTAAGCCAGCCCTAATAGGCCGGGGCCAGCAGGGCCTACCGTGCACCCCATCCATAATTCTACATTTAGGGTACCATAATGTTCCTTAGGATGTCCTCTTTCAGAAAAAGATGTTCCCAAGAAAAAGGTTGGGAAGAACTACCTCATTTGCATAAAACAAAATGGCCGTACATCTATATACCTCCATCAAAAATTAATTCTACGATCCATAGACTTTGGACTGTGCACTTGAAGTTTTCTCGTAACATGCTGAATACTTAGCTTCGCGTTTTGGGCTGTAAACTCAACAGATACACATTGACAAGATACACCGTTGGAAAGCTGAGGAAACCTTCTTTCTAACGATATATATATATATATATGTGTGTGTGTGTGTGTGTGTATCTCCTTCATGAATTAAATCCACAATTTTGCCTATAAAGTATGCTTGAAATTTCCTTGTAAAATCCTGAAATACCTATAAATTAATTATTTTATGGTACAATAAAGTGTTGAATTCCTCATGTCTGAAAACCATGATTTAGCCTTTTAACTTATTCAGATATGTCAATTGGGAGAAGATATATGAAATTCTGTCTTTTTGGGTGTGTGCTGGTGGCCATTTTGTTTTATGTCCTATAACCCATATGAAATACTAAATTTAGCTTCCTTTTTTCCGTGACGTCAGGGCCTGTATAAAAAAAACCGTTTATACGGATTCACATTACTGACTGTTGCCCATCAGGTCTCACTAGCCCGTGTCAACCTCTTGGCACGTTAAAACCTTCTTCATTCTCTTAGTACCCTAGTCGCCTAGGGCTCACTATCTGCTTTCAAAACTCTACATCTTTTTTAATATAGCTATTTCTTTAAATGCCGATATTTCTTACTTCAAATCTTGTGTCATCCGCTCCACATTCTTTTTTGCCCAAAGTAGGAATAAACACCTCGCACAGGTTCCAAGAGATCAAAATGACCAACGGTCTCTTTAGTTTCCACTACATCAGGTTAACGACACAAGTCTTAAATTTCTTCCTGATTATAAACTCACCATTCTATACCGGTATATCTATCTTTACTTTCTGTCCTAAGCCTTTTTATTCTTAACCGATTTCTTTCCCTCGATAAACATATCGTTACGGATAGCCGGCCCCCGATTGGCTAACCCGCATGAAATGCGAAAATAAGGCATTCTACTTTTCGGCCGACGTCACAGCTCAGCTGCTGCTGATGTTATCTAGTATAAGTAGCCAGGCTAAAACCCCTAACTTCTCCGCTCCACAAGACTACACGAGGTAAGGTCAAATTTATCCCGTTCTGTTCACATTCTTTTCCTTTTTTTATTGTCCGCATTCAGTACAATCAGACACGCACACACTTACGCACTTACACGAATACTGTTGTGATACATTAGACCGGTCTTTCCCAAGCATCCCACTTCTGACTTTCATTCTGTGCTTTGCTTAAACGCACTGCTTTTCCTAGTGACATCTACACTAGGCTTTCGATAGTACGAAGATATCCTCTCCCTTTGTATTTCCCTTAGGCGTGGTCTTTGCTTACGCCTTAAGCTCCCCCCGTTCAGCGTTAATAAATTTGTTTCTCGCAACACATTTGATTCTCTTTGTCTTGACTTTCTACAACTTCGACACGTGCCTACTTTGCTTATAGACGGGTGTGAAAGAATGGAGAGACCGGACGAATGAAAACAGGTGGAGATACGGTGAAGTCACCGTATCGTCCGAAAGTTGAAAGTTTTGGCGCGCAAGGGACAAGGAAAAGATGAAGGAGTTTGAATTCGGCGCCGTAGCAGAGAGAGAGAGAGGGGAGTGGCGGTGGGAGGAAGCAGCAGTGGCAGTAGGCAGGAAGAGGGAGTAGTAGAGCCAGGGACTGCGACAGTGGCAGTCGGAACAGTAGAGGCTGTGGCGTGGGAGATTCCGAACGGCGGTGAAGTTGGAGGCACGTTGCTACTAGCAGGGCGGAGCCGAAGCACCGCCGAGAATAGGCGCGTGCTTTGAACCGATGATGAAGGACACTATCTTCGAGGAAGTATAAACTTCCCTCGCTCTTTTCTTCTCTTTGCTTTTTTCTAAAGGTTGTGGACCGAAAGTCAACCTTTGTGAAACCCCAATGTTTGACTTTTCCCCAAACGGACTATTTTTATCTCCCTGGAACTTGACCTCCACGACCAAAGGACTATTTTCTGTCACCGGAGTTCTTTTGTTTATATTTGATAAACTGCCATATTTGCCCACAAAATCTTGTTTGTTTGTCTTGCTTGTTTATCCTGTGCTTGTTCAGTATGAAACATTTGTTTTGATATCGTCCTTTTAATCCGTTTTTTCGCGTCTCGGTGGTGTTTTTGCTGTTGACCTTAAACCACTCGTAACCACGATTCGGCGCGTTACGCTTCTAAGTATAGCGCGCCGTGACAAAGAATTCTGCGAGAACGTCATTTCCCTCTTTGTCTCCTCGGATTTGCTTGCGTTAACCGCACACGTTATTTCCGAAATATATCTAGACTCGTGATAGATATATTTCTGGTAATTGTTACAGCCTAGAATACTGGGCTTACAAAAACAATACATATCTTTCGGTGCTTCTATCGTATTGGTAACAGACCCTTCGAATGTCTAATGGGCCGTTTTTAATTAACCCGAGATAATAAATGACACATTGTCTGGAATCCGAAATCCGGTCGAGTGATTTCCTTCTTTTATAATAAATCTATCATGACAAGGGAGAACTATTAGTGAACACGCACGCGCTCGCACGAGCGCGTGTTTGTGTGTGTGTATATAAACAGGTATCTCCTGCTTTACGAAAGTTTGCTTTAGTCTTCTACGTTTTTACGGAAGACCTCGAGATGAAGATTGGTCAATCTTGTTTCTCAAAAGTTCTGAAAAGAATAAAGGATGAAGCAACATTTGTATCTAAAATGCACACTGGGCGTCCACGCTTGAACATTCCTAGACAAGACCGAAACCTGCTAAATATTTACAAAAAGTCAGACACCTCTTTGTCCATTTTGAAACGGAAGTGGAATATACAATGTAGCAAGTCGACTATTAGACGAAGACTAAAGAATCTGGACTGGTAAGTGCTCGTAAGGTTAAGAAACCTCTCCTTATATATAAGCCAGGTTAGACTTTTGTAAGAAATACAAGTTGTGGACTGTAAAGTATAGGAGAAAAGTAATTTTCAGCGATGAATGCATCATCCAATATGCTCCCAGCGGTGGAAACCATAATATCTGGAGGAAAACATCCGAAACTTTGCATTAATACACGCAGTAAAACTTCCTGTCAGTTATGATATGGGGTTTGCATATCACCAGAAAGTAAGAGTGACCTACATATCATTGAAAGTCGGATGAATTCAATGACTTACTTAGAGGTTTTAGAGAGTAAACTGTTGCCATTCAAACACTCTCTACCGAACTCATGAAATCGGATATTTCAGCAAGACAATGCCCCCTGTCATGTTGCACATTCCGCTTCAAATTGGTTTCCCAGCAAGCGATTTCGCATTCTAAACTGGCCAGCAAACTCTCCCGATTTAATTATACTAGAAAACGTTTGGGGGAAACTCAAGAATGCTTTAAGTGAAGAATTGAAAAATAAAACGATATCTCGAGACGTTTTAATAGCAGCGATTCAGTCTACCTGGGAAAATACCATAACACCTGAATACACACATTCCTTATATGAGTCGATGCTTAAAATGGTTGAAGCAACATTACTCGCAAAAGGAGGGAGCACAAAACATTGACTATATTAAATTTTGTTGTCAAAGTAAGGGACACTTGCACTACTAATGTGTTTTTTACTAAAATATGATATATTTTTGGAACAGTCCATGATTAAAATCAGCTACTAAATCCCTTTTGTCACGTATTTTATTAATTAAAAAGGTCTGACAACCAAATAATGTGCCTAGATAGTAGTACTGAATTTACGACCACTACATAAGAAATTGTTTAAAAATGTAAGTTAATTGTAATGTTGCTTTCTTCTATAATGGATATGATATAATTTTGAATCTAGCTGTATATACTATATATATACGTACGCACACACTAACATATTGTAGCGGTCACTTTCTAAAAATACGAAAATAGGGACATTAATATCAAGCTGGCCTTATCACCACAAAATGCGAAACTAGATATAGCTTCAATTTTTCTGTGACGTAAGCACAACTATAAAACCCCGTCAATACGGATTTTCAGGCTGCCTAGGGCCTGTCGCCCGCCTAGGGCTCAGTGTTCACTCTTCTTGGCACGTTAAACCCTTCTTCATTCACTCAGTGTCCTAGTCGACTAGGTGCTTTCACATTTCCACTTCTTTTTAATATGGGAATCTCTTTAAATGCGGAGATTTTCTACTTCAATCCTGGTCATCGCTCCATATTCCTTTTTGCTCAAACTAGGAATACTCACCTCACATAGGTTCTACGAGATAATATGACCAACACTCTCTCTTTAGTTTCCACACACAGGTTAGCGACTAAAAGTCTTAAATTTCTTCCTGTTTAGAAACTCACCACTATACCGGTATATCTATTTTTCCTTTCCGTGTTATGCCCTTTTCTTGGCCGATTTCTTTGTCTCGATTACGGGTCACACATCTTTGTACACATTTATTACCTTTGTTTATATTCATTGTGTACATCATTTTTCTTTTATGCTTTTCACTTAAACCCAACATTTATTTCATTTCTACCTGACGCCATTGTTTATCTATATCATTTTACAATCATAGTGTCTTTTTTCGTATTCTCCCGCCAAAATCCAACATGGCCGGTCTCGCCTTTATCTCTTTCATTTTGACCACGTGACCTACTTTCCAGCCTTCCTCATCCAGCGAGCACAGCCACTGCTACTTGCTATTGCTACTACTACTACGGCCACAGCTAGCCACAGGCATTAATGGATGCTGCAACAATTTTCGACAGCTACTTTCGAATAGAGAACCCATCCACATTCTCTTCCAACTTTAATTAACTTCTCCCCCCTCTTTACCATAACATCCAATCCAACAATATATACACTTGATAGGCACACATACGCGTACATATATGTGCATTTAGATAAACATTTAAGTTATTTGAAATTCAATTTAACAATCAAAATATCAATTAAACGACATTCTGTGAATATTTCTGCTTCGCAACGCATAGTACATTACGGAACCCTTGGGTGCCACTCTGTTGTGGGTGGGGTGATTCTGGTCTCAGGTCAATAGCCACTAGACTGATGATCATGATTAAATTTACATTACTGGCTCAGCAGGACACCCGAGTTGACAGTCTACAAGGCCTTTCATAACAATTAACACACGACTATGATGAATGGTTACTTCACAGCCAGACAATATAATGGATAAAATCGTGGCACATGACCAGTCCGAAACACATAAGTCCATATTGGGTCGTGTTTGCTTACTGTGGACAAACTTAACAGTTAGTCTCGGAGATAGATTGTTAAGATCGGACTGAGAAATGTGCAGACAGCGAAGGATCATTATACATAACATTATTTCAATGTATTCATAAATATATTGCTGTTTAGTTGGCCTTAGTTTTCATTTACACATCTCGATGAAAGGGTTCATAGTTCAGGATCATTTTTAGAAAAGTCTTATACTTTTACTGGAAGCAGGGTCGGATTGGGCCGCCGGGCAACCGGGCAAAGTCCCGGTGGGCTGGTCAGTCAATGGGCCGGTGCCACCTAGCGCATAGTCAGTAGGCTTGTTGTTCTCAAACTGTGTGCTGCGCCACAATAGTGTACTGCATACATTTTTAAAATAATTTTTCCAAATACGGAAACATGTATTTCAAGCCTTGAAAATGTCCTGTACCTGTCTTATGCACCTACTCCCACCACAGTTGTCAAACTAGTGGTTTTGTCACTAGGTTTCACTTTGTTTGATCTCAATTATTTTAGCGACAGATGAAAGAACAAAGGGGTCATGAGTACGTATATCAGTAGGCTGATATAAAAGTTCATTGACTATCTGTCTAATTCGTTTCATTTTTACAGTTGATCTGCCGCATAAGTCAATTATATTTCATAGTGGGCCGCCATCAGGGCCATACTATCATAGGCACAGTGCCTAGGGCTTACGAAAGATTTGGGGCCGACTAAAAGTATATTTCAAATGATTTAAGAAATTTAAATGTTATAAAAATATATACAATTTGAAACATTAGAGAGACCAAAATGTTATCAGTGCCTGTAGTGTCTTCCAGCTCGTGGGAATCTCACTGAAAAGGAAGATGGAACAAAGGACAAAGACAAATGTGGTGTTTACTGATCACAGTCAGAGAGAGGACTGCTCGGCGTATGACCGGGAACTCACTTCCGTCTTATGGGTTGTGGCAAGGGAGGTAACTCGAGGTGTTTGCTCCCTAGTGTCGCCAGGGGGACGACATTACACCTATCTCCTCCTCGGTAAGGAGGATGTGAAGTCCTTCTTTTTACGTTGTGGGCTGTGTTCGTGTGTTTGTAATATGTCTGTGTTTTATTTTTATGTGGGTTGGCGTGCATGGTATGTTTTATGTGCGGGATGCGTTTTATTTTGGGGTCTCTTCGGCATTTTTGCCTGAGTCCGTGGGCTGCGTCTGATCGGCTGGTGAAGTCTCTTCGGCATTTTGGCCTGAGGCCGTGGGCTGCGTCTGACCGGCTGGGGTCTGCTAGTGTGGTCGTGGACGGTGTAGGAGCATAAAAGTCATTTGTGTGTATGTGGAACGTTTATTTTATTTCCATGTTTACCCCCTTCCCCTTTTTGTATTTTTTCGTTTTGTAATCACACAGGTCTAACGTTTTTTTTCTTGTTCTGTAATCACCCGGGTCCAACGGTTCTGCGTGTGTGCAGTTATTGTTTTGCGTGTGTGCTATTTCGACCGGTGTTGTGCATTTTTCGTACGGTTCTGCGTGTGTGTAGTTACTGCGTCTATCTTGTTGTCTTGGTTTCCCTTTCCGCCGCCAGTGTATTTGTTGTGTCTGTTTTCGTGTTAGAGTCTGACTGGCTTTGTGTTTCATCTACTTGTTTTTCAATTGCGGCTAAGCGCTTGTCGGACAGTTTTTTGAGCCTAAAAGATTGTGAGCGTTTGGTCTGCTGGAATCCACAACGTATAGTTTCGTGTTCGTGTTGATTCCATTCCGTTAAATTTTAGCGTAGATAAGACCACGCATGGGAAGTGCCTGTGTGGACCCGTACGCGTATATGTCGGATGCGTGCCTCTGTAGCTTGGGTCGGTCCGGCATGCCATCGTAGTCCTTCCCAGTGAGAATATTAACACTGGCACCAGTGTCGACTGTAAACGTTATTGGAATCCTGTTTATATGGACAGTGGCGGCAGGAGTACTAAAATTTCGGACTCGCCTTCCATTGACCGTAAAAACAGACTCGTCAGTCGCAGGTCCGGAAATACTCGATTAAATTTTGTTGATTTTGTGCCTGGGTGACCGGCAAACATGTGCAAAATGGTTCATCTTGTAACAGCTTCTACCCCCACTCCTTGGCTGGACAAAAAGTGATGGCGGTCTCTGGGCATCTCTGCGCTGGCACCACGTGGTGGCAGTCTCGCTGAGTTATGGTCCCCTCTGGGCATCTCTGTATTGCTTCTGGTAGAAACATCTGCGCCGTTTCGTCTGTATCAACTCCGATTGTGATTTAGTCCGAATCGGCCAGATATTGCATGTACAGTGTGCGTCTCTATCGCTAAAGCGTTTGCAAGTTCGGTAGCCCTTGCTTCGTCGAATACTTGTTTCAGCGTGGAGTCGTCCGTCAGGGCTCTGCGTCTGACCCGTGTGGAAGAACAGCCTTGCAGAATTTGCGCCAGAATTTCACGTTCTACATGTTGGAAATTTGGCGGCCAAATTCCGAAGTCGTGTGTGATACCCGTCTAGGTCTTCCGAAGCTATCTGGATCGCTTGTCTAAATTTGAAGATCTCGTAGCACGTGTTTTTTCGGGGGGTAAAATATGCCGTCGGCGAACGTTTCAGTTTTTCGTAGTCCGCTGGTGTTTCTACCCCATCCACCATGTGTGTTGCTCCGAGTCCTTTGTCTTCATCTGTGAGGCTATCGACGATCTCAAAGATTTCATCGTCGGCGTAGTGGAGAAACATGGACCGTTTTCTTTTTTCGTTTTCTATGTCCATGGCGCACAGCAGATTCTAGAACTTTTCGATCCATTTTCGCCATCTGACGCCGGTTGTGCTTTCTCCGTTGTGTATCTGAAATGGTGGAAACGGAGGCAGGAGATTAGCCATCATGTGTTGAGGTGATCACTCCTTTGTGTTTTAGAGACGGATCTCATCTTCGTCGCCAAAATGTAGTGTCTCGTGGGAATCTCACTGAAAAGGAAGATGAAGCAAAAGGAACGAAGGACACAGACAAATGTGGTGTTTACTGATCACCGTCAGAGAGAGGACTGCTCGTCGTCTCGCTTTCTGTGATTTACTTTCCACGGTTTGCCTGGCGCATGACTGGGAACTCACTTCCGTCTTATGGGTTGTGGCAAGGGAGGTAACTCGAGGTGTTTGCTCCCTTGTGTCGCCAGGGGGGCGACATCACAGTGCCTAAGGCTCCCAAACGCCTTAAACCGGCCCTGGCCGTCATACAATAAAGTTCTGTGCAACTGACAGGGCCGATTGAGGACCCAATATGACATTGATAGGCCGGGTGCATAACATTTCTTTGGGTTCTTCTATTGTTGTTTTCAGCTATGATTCTTTTTTAAAAACTCAAAATAAAAGTGAAATATTCCTATAATTATTATGTATAATTTAACGTTAAGTACTCTATGGACCAATATAATCTATCTCTAAATCGCCCCGAGTTGTAGGTGTCTGTATATGTAATTCTATGTCAGAAGTGATCAACTGTATAATCAAATTAATGATGTCCTTGAAGGTGAGAGCCAAAATCAGTTTCAGCTTGGAGGAAACGTAAGGGTACAAATTAAATATTGCGGTCCCAAAACCTTTTATGTACTTTCTATGCACACCAGTGTGTGCCCCCACCCCACACACACACACTGGTGTGCATAAAAAGTACATAAAAAGTTTACAATGTAAGTATAATGCTTAACTTGATTCTTACTTTGTGTGTCTGTTAGGTTAACCAAACCGAATCATTACCTTCCTGTTTAACCCTATGAAGTAGACATCTGAAAATCAATATTTTTGTTTGACAAGCATTAAATTTCTATCTACATCTGGCATACATAAACACATTACATTATATAATTGCTTTCTGGCAGGCGTAAAAAGGTATAACCGTTGTAACGTTTGTAAAGAATAACAATAGGTAGAAGATTTTACAAGCATTATATTTTTGTAATGAAGTACGTAGGAATTTTAAAAAATACCTATTGAGAAAGGCGAACACGAAAAGAAAAGAAAATTAGGATGTTGCTAACAATGAAGGGGAAAGGTGAACCTTGTTGTATAAACAAGAGATGATATACCGAAATGAGGTGAAGAAATCAGAGATTACTGATAAATAACAGATGCCCCAAAATTGGCTAGAGATGGTTATTCACTATGCCTTCACATATGCCCCTCTGCCGAAAAGGGGTTGAGATGCGTAGGGATTGCTTTTACCTGGAATATCACCTTATATCGAATTGGCTGGCAGAAATCCCCCAGATCGTTGACAAATTCTAATAAAATCCATTTGAGGTACAACGAGCATCTAAGGCAGGCAAACCCGGCGGGGGTAAAGAATCTTTGGCATCATGGAGTTAAGCCATGTTTTCCAAAACATCTAGAATCCAGATTGATGGCAGTGTAGTTCAGCGTCCCAAATTACTGCGCAGACTGATATAAAAATATCACAGAAAAATATCTGGTATGAATTAAAAATTAGAACTAACATTATTAACGGCAAATTAGAAATAAATTGAACATTTAAAAATCAAAATTTGTTTCGTTTCTTCCGTGCCCTTTCGTATATGTGTATTAAAAACCTTTAAATTCACAAATAGCCTTAACTAAGGTGAGTAAACATTGTGTTAATCGTGCCCTTTCATGAACTTAAAATAAACACATTTACATTCAAAACCTTTAAATTCAGAAATAATCTCAACTACGGTGAGTAAAATTTGTATTATTCAAATCAAAGTTTGTGTTGCAGTGTTACGGACGCTAAAGCTCTCGAGATTGTTAGTCGATAAAAACATGAAAACTTTCAAAAAGCAGCTGGTGAAAATCATTTTTGTTTCCATTCGGGAAACTCACTTCATGATCCTTCATTTTGAAGGAGGAATACTGAGTGCCATAGCAGCAGCAACTTACAAACAGATATCTAAGTTATATATCTCCATTTCCATAGCTGTTTTAAATTCATATCCTTTCACTCATAAGGAGACTGTGAATATCATGAATATTGAAATAAAAATAGTATTTATATGGAAAAGAGAAAACATTTATAGGCTTTTAACAACACAACTAGACAAACATGCAAATCTATGCACTAACCAGACAAACAGGTGGTAATAATATTTGAATTACAACTATTAAGGCAAACTACAGACACCTGCTAATCTGATGGACCCAAATTAAAGGACCAGTTTATCATTATACTTACATTTTAAATAAGGCCCCTTGATAAAAACATGAACAGGTTCGGAATTTTCAAAAACTAATACACTAAACACATGCTCCTTCGTAACCACATCAGATTTGGTCGCCAGAGCTCTAGCCATCCTTGCGTTATGTGATGATGTGAAATATGCTTTTTTTCTGTTTTGGGACCTACATGTATGAAAATTTCAAGTACACAATCCAAAGTCTTTGGATTGTGGAATTAATTCTTGATGGAGATATATACATATTGTTAGAAAGAGAATTTCATCAGCTTTCCAACAGGGTTTATGGTCAACAGATACAAATTGACAAGACAAGTATGTATATACCTCTATCATGAATTAAATCCACAATCCATAGACTTTGGGCTATGAAGTATACTTGGAATTTCCTTGTAAAATCTTAGAATACCTATGAATTAAAAAATATGTTTATGGTAAAATAAAGTGTATTTTTGAATTCCTCATGTCTGAAAACAATGATTTTAAAGTACTTAGATATGTCAATTGAGAGACGAGATAAAAGAAATTCTGGATGTTTTTGGTGTGAGCTGTTGGCCATTTTGCTTTATGCAACTCATAGGGTCCTGGGGAGGTGTCGGGTAGGCTCTGCTGGCCCCGGACTATTTTGCCAAAGAATGGATCAGCTTTGAAAGAAAACCAATCAAAATAATTGAAATAGAAAATATACATAATTTAAAATACAGTTCATTCCTGTTGAGATTACAATGCATATTTTACCTGATTTTTAACGTGTGATTTTGTTTTGTTTTAAAATGAAAACTCTTTTTAGAAGACAAACCACACAGTGCATTGTTGTGTTCTTGTTGTTCTTCTTGTGGTAGCTGTGTGAAATTAGAATGCGTTTCGATTCGTAATCTGCTTAAGCGTGTTAAGAAAAGAAGACAGAACAAGATAACACGTGTGATAGGGTTGATTAGCCTGATAAGACGTGAGCCTTCCCCGTTCCCACTTTCTGGGACCGGAAACGGAATGGGGGTTGCTGGGAGCTTGCCTCGGCATGTTTATTGATATACATATATTTATATAAACATTACATGCATAAGAATATGGTTGCTCTCTAGAGTGTGTTCACAAGTGATCTTTTAAAGACATAGAGATTCTGTCTGGTGCATGTTCACTTGTGAATTTAAGCAAAACCTGCTTGAAAATAAAAACACACACACTTTACTTTTTGTTAAAACTAGCTCCAGTGTGTGGTTGGAAGTAAGTTTTGCATTTGAATCCTGTAAAAATGCTTATCCACATATTTGCATGATTAGGGTTGCTTTTATTATATACTATTATGTGAAATGAGAGAAAATAGTTAACAACACACTTGACAAGAACAAGGTTTCCCCTCAGTGTGTTACATGTAACCTTGTAAATGTTGCTTCCCTTCGGTGTGTGAGCGAACATGTCTTTTCGAATGTGAACTATTCGAAAATGCTGATTCATACACTTAGCAAGAGTAGGGTTTCTCTGAAGTGTGTGTTCGCATGTGTGTCTACAAAGCTGAATTCTGTGAAAATGCTGATCCACACTCTTGACAAGAGTAAGATTTCTCTCCAGTGTGTGTTCGCATATGTTGCGTCAAGTTTGTACCCCGTGAAAATGGTGATCCACACACTTGGCAAGAGTAGGGTTTCTCTCCAGTGTGTGTTCGCCTGTGTGTCTCCAAAGCTGAACTGTGTGAAAATGCTGATCCACATACTTGACAATAGTAGGCCTTTTCTCCAGTGCGTGTTTTCATGCTGTTTTTTCTAAACTGAACTTTGCTCAAAAAAGGATTTCTCTCCAGTGTCTGTCTGCAAGTGTACTTCCAAGCGCGAAGTCAATGAAAATGCTGATCTATAATTTATTTTGGTTGTTTGCTAATAATAATTTGATTTGTACTGTGTGAAAATGCTGATCTACACACTTGACATGAGTTGATTCTCTCTGCAAAGTCTCTAGGCAATTGTATTCTCATAATTGAAGCCAATGAAAATGATGATTCACACAGTGCACAAGAGTAGCATTTCTATCCAATGTTTGTGTATGCTCATATCAAATTTGAATTGTGGAAATGCATAATCCTGCAACAGCCACAAATAAGTGTAAATACCTTTTCAAAGAATGGTTTCTTCCTTCTTCATCTCATCTTCAACATTAAATCGATGCTTACAGTTTAGAGTCATCAATTTTTCATTGCAATATCTGTGAAGATAGAAGAGGTATTACTAAAGAAAATACTAAACTCTTACATTATTAGAAATAACAAAATTATAACAACTCTGAGTTCGGTATTTCTGAGATGAGGTGTTAGTATTACTGATACTATGAATGAATGAGGACAGTATACCCCCGTGGATCAAATAAAGGGTTCAGTTCAATAGTTCCGGTAAGTTACCGACAAACCATGACACCTGAAGAAGGCCGGAGGGTACATCAGCCGAAACGTTGTGGAAATGACAACCAAGATGAGGATCACAGTCCGAACAATAGTATCAGTTATAACAACTCTGTTCTCACATTTCATGTTCAGTTAATAAATGAATTGGTATCTTGAAAAGAAAAAGAATGAAACATAAGAATGACTTTTCATCTTTACATCTTTTCACATTCAACACAAGTCTAACAGATTCATTAGAAATGGATTTATTTAGTTGAATTTAGATCAGATGTTGGGTTTTTCTATCACTTGCTGTGTACATAAATAGAGAGAGATTCGAAATGGATTTATATAGTTGAATTAATAATAATAATAAATGCATTTATAGAAAGCACCATTTCTCGGGAACCTCAATACTTAAGTCCCCACTTGACAAAAGCGACTTGAAAACATGTGCAATCAATTGCAGTAAAAATATAAGACCTATTAAAGAAGGTAAGAAGAAAGTGCAACTTGTCAATAAAGTTATTTGCAAAACACAGGGTAGGAGCTACAGTGACAAAGTGTATTTATTTACTGAGTTCATATAATTATGAAAGTCTCAAAACAAGAAAGTTTTTACTTTTGAAAACCTGCTAATGTATGGTCCGAATATCATAGGGTAATTGATTCCAAAGTCCGGGTGTATATAGCTGAAGCTCCTGTGCCCATGAGCCATATTCATAAGGACAAGTTCTAAAATCAAACCTTCTAAATATCGAAAGGGCCAACATTTTCTTTGAATTGTTGATATCTTTCGACATATAAGTATCAATCAGATACAAATTGCATATTAGGATAGAGCAAAGTAAGACATATCAAATGATGTATAGTTTGACAAAATGCATTAGAATTTCTATTTTTAGATTATGACGTAGTAAAGGGAAAATGACAAAGGATAGGAGAGAAAGGCTGGAGACGATACAAAGCCGATGCTGAAACATGGTCGAGGATAGACATTCCAATCCATGAGCCTAAATATCATTTCTCAGAAGTTTACAAGAAAATTAAGGATATGGAGGAGGCATAGGAGAGGTTCACAAAAGGTGTCAAACTGAGTTTGAAAGTAACAGTGGTGTCTACATAAGAGGTTAGGGCACTATTGATATTAACGCACAGGACATTCAAAATAGCTCTGAAACTGAGAAATAAGTTACTGTTCTGTAAGAAACAACTGCTGCATGTACAGCAAGAAATGTTTTGCAGGTTAAACGTCACTGTGTTATAAACAAATCTAAGCGAGACAGTTATAACAACTGGTACAACGAAGGAGTCTTGGTGTTGCTCTGTTGAAAGTGCAAGTGTACGCATTGTGGAAAGGAATTAAATTTATATTAAGGATCGGTTACATCGTTCTTACCAACCTGTGAAACATTTAGATATGATTTTGACTGGCCAATCTCATGATATATTTTCAGTTTTTATCATCAGTCTTGCTACATAAAGTTTGTCCTAACAAAACTGCAAGTTACTCAGAATGATCTCGATATTGAAAGAAAATCAAGACGTTTTGCAAGTATTTTCTGCCAAGTAAGAAACCCAAATTAATTGTGACAAGTCTGCTTTCCTTCTGACTTTTAGGAGATCTAAAGAGCATAAGCGACATGCTATTCCAAGAATTCCAGGAAAATATAGCTTTCTTCTCAGCTGGAAAATAACTATTGCTGCACGCAGCCAATGTGAATCCTTGCAAATATAGCTGAGGCTTGATGGATGATGATTTAGCTAGATCGTTTGGTAGAATGGTCCGACGACAGTTGCAGAGTTCAACTGAATGCAAGAAACAATGGCCTTTAACTCTGAACAAACTGATAGAAATGCTGGACTGTGGGCCACTGCAGAATCTCTACAATGCCATCTACTATACTATGAATGATTTTGCTGAGAAAAATGAATATGGCTATACTACAACAAATTTCCACATCAAGGCTATACAGATATGGTCATTAGCAAGCTACTGGGAGATCCTTATCACAAGAGAACCTAGTCCAAAGTAAGCAGTTATGCGGCTTGTCATTCATAGAATGACCAGCAGCAAATAAGTTGCAAATATACTGCATAAATGCAACCAAGCCATTTCTTATTAAGACATAAGAACGCATAAGCTCCCGTACAATCGAGAAAGTTATTAATTCATCAGAATTTGAAAGTCATCTTGTGATCTAACCAAAGCAGAGGATAGTTCTAAAGCAACCATGACCATTGCCTATATGAGAAGAAAACATAGACCAACATATCCAGTCTGAAAAGGTTATGCTAAACAAGATCTTCTCATTTAACCACCATAATTACGCAAGATATTGTAGCTATCAACATGTTTATTTGCGTTATTTACAACAGGTGGGCCATCCAAGAGTCGAAGGACTAAGAGTGAAGGGTTTTGGCGTAACTATTGAAAGAGATGTTTAAGGAGCAGCTTAATTTTAAAAACAAAGTATTGGAGGCAGGAAATTCTTGTCAATTCACAGAGATTCAATCATAGATTCTTTTTATAAGGAAACAAAAGGAACCACAGGATCATTCAGAGCCGGCTTTAGCACTAACTCTTTAGCAGTTGATGCATGTATTTGAACTATTCATAAGTAAACTCCAGATGTTTAGAGACCAGCTTAATTTTAAAGACAAGGAACAAACTCGAGGTGGAAGAAAGAATCATGCAGATCATGTAAAAAGTCTTAAACACCAGCTGAAGAATTACGGCATCAATCCCTTTTTATACACTGGTATAGAACTAGAAATAATGTAATGAGAGACTTGCTCAATGTCCCTGCTACCGGAAATGCCTCGTTTAAGATCTTTGTCCGTGAAAAACTCAAAAGCTATGACAAAGGATTGTTTGAGCGAATTAGACGGGTATAAATGAACAACTGTCCCCCAAAAAAGAAAAACACAAAAATCAGTATCTCTACTACAAGAAAACCGTCAAACATTTGGTCTGATCATTGTGAAATTCATAATATCGAAATGTTATTATTTGATAGGTCTTACTGCGCTCTATGTAGATATGCAATTTGTATGTGATTGAGACTTATATGTTGTCTGGTCTCAAATGTTGTCTGGTCATGACCCAAAGTCCCAATTCCAGCTTTAAAAAATTAAGTTAGGCAATTGCTTAGATGGGTTTTCCTTTTTACCCTGTCTATATCTAACTTGTCAATTCCAATTACATGCAATAAACAGACTTTGATGTGTACATTTTGTGATTTGTTGTGTATTTTAATTTCTGTGCATCTGTGCCTGTTGTGTTCTTGTTGTTCTTCTTGTAGTAGCTGTGTGAAATTAGAATGCGTTTTGATTCGTAATCTGTTTAAGCGTGTTAAGAAAAGAAGACAGAATAAGATAACACGTGTGATAGGGTTGATTAGCCTGGTAAGAAGAGTGCCTTCCCTGTTCCCACTTCCGGCTCCCGCTTTTTTGGAACCGGAAACGGAACAGGGATTGCTGGGATCTTCCCTCGGCATGTTCATTGATAATGCGTTTTGATTCGTAATCTGTTTAATCGTGTTAAGAAAAGAAGACAGAACAAGATAACACGTGTGATAGGGTTGATTAGCCTGGTAAGAAGAGTGCCTTCCCTGTTCCCACTTCCGGCTCCCGCTTTTTGGAACCGGAAACGGAACAGGGATTGCTGGGATCTTCCCTCGGCATGTTTATTGATACAGATATATTTATATAAACATTATAGTGCCCCCCCCCCAACCTGATGTGCCTTGAGGCCCCCGAGGTCTAAGTCCAGCCCTGACAGTATTACGTTAGTAAAGCAGGATTGCTAAATTAGCCATTTTTCACTTAGATCTGGCTGATTTTTTTCCAATATGGCCAATAAAAATTTACGATAGCTGAAAATCTGGACATTTAAAAAAAATGATTAGTAAGTTTCCCTAAACATTGGTACACATTTCTAGAGTCTATAGTTATTTTATTTGATAAGTGGGCTTTCACTGAGTAAATATAACATTTTTAGCTATACATTTAGCTAATTTTAAAGACAGTTTTAGCCATAAATAACAAACCATACTTGACAACACTATAGTAAAGTCAATCTATAGAGTCCCTCTGTGCTTTTGAGTTTCTCTTCTGTTTTCACTGCTTTTTATTATGACTATTCAGCTGTCTGCTATTATTTTTTAGATTATTTTTTAGTTGAAAATTCATAATCAAACATTTGGTGTCTGAGATCTTAAGATTTGATTCATATATGTTTATATTGTTATGGTAAAAAAGAAAAGAATGATACATTCAAGTGGAAAATCTAATCAATTTTAGCCATTTTTAAAGCCAGTCTTTGAAATACTAACCAATTTTAAAGCCAGTTTCATGCTACCGTATTTTAGACCCGTCAAACCAAAGATTACCAAT
>VCCN01006248.1:831119-841681 GCA_006491835.1 Architeuthis dux
ACGTACATGGTTGTCAAAAATAAAGGGGATAAATGTATAAAAGAGTTTGAGTGATAGGTTTGTGATGCAGAATGAAGAGTGAAGGTAAAATAGTAGTTTCTATCGTTAGCCGGTTTTTATGGACCGAAATGTGTTCGTCTGTGATAAGAGGTTATAAATGAACCGAGGTACAGACGAAGAAATTGGCTAAGCAAAAAGAAGGCATAAGACAGAAGGGACAAAATACCGGTATGGAGGAAAGATAGTTTCTATCCAGGAAGACATTTTTAAGGAGTCGCACCGCTAACCTGTGTTAGTAGAAACTAAAGTAATCGGTGGTCATCGTAATTCTCGAATGGCCCATATTTGAGGTGTTTATCCCTAGTCTGGGCGAAAAGGAAACGGAGCGATGACCGAGATTGAAATAAAGAAATATTGGCATTTGAAGAAATGTCCATATTTAAAAAGTAGAGATGTAAAAACACTTAGTGGGCCCTAGGCGGCCTAAATAATAAAGTAGGTGAAAAGAAGGGTTTTTTACGTTCCAGGAAGGGGTAGGCACGGGCGAGTGAAGCAGTGCGTCCTAGGCGGGAACAGGCTGAAAAAGGCGTTGAGGATAGTAAAAAAAGGGGTTTATATAGTCGTGCTGACGTCACGAAAAAGAAAGCTAATTCTTAGTTTCGTACTACATAGGGTTCAGAGCTGGTTCCGTTGTGTTGATAAAGCCAGCTTGATATTTCTAGCCCTATTTTGGTATTTTAAGAAAAGTACCCGCTACACATAACTATTGTATATCAAGATAACACACATATAATCAAAATAACTATTTTATATCCATTTAACACACACATATATAAACCAAATAACTATCGTATATCTATATAACACATACCTACTGTAATGTACATAGGTATCTATATAATCATACAAGTGACGCTAGGCATATTCCTCGAAATATTGATTCACTATTGATACATACAAATGAAACATCGCCTATTCATTCATAAGGGATGGAAGGTATATATATATAGAGAGAGAGAGGGGGGGTTGCAAGATTGATAGGGAAATATTTTGTTTAGCAAAGCATGTATCCTTAATATTACCAACAGGCAAAATGGAAACATCGAGGAATGCAAATGTATTGTACACTCCCTGGGGGATATATACAGGAAGTGGGAGAAATAAGGCTCAGGGGGGAGAGAGAGGGAAATACTGGGAGAGAAGGTCTGGGCTAGAGACAGAGGGAGATTTTATGTTGTCCAAAGCATGTATCTGTAATATTCCAAGATTATTGTATATTTTATGACTTTGCTGAAAAAAAAGAAAATTAAACAACTCAAAAAGCAAACATATTGTACATGCCCTAACCTTTTTGATTATGGGAACGGTCCATTTGGTGAATGCAGGTTTTTAACTTTTCGAACTCAGAATCTCTCTATTCCTCCCCACCACGTTTCTCTCCATGTAAACTTAAAAACCAATGACAGTGGACATGTCACATTCAAGTATTTTAGCGATCGAAACTCTGAAAATCACTTCTGAAGTTGATTTGTCGTTTAGACACCTCATTCCTACGCCCAAGGCGATACACACTACAAGAGAACCGCTTCATATCATTAACCGTCAAATGCGAATCTAGCTATTTGGAAAACGTCTACTTGACCAATATTCTTAGTATCAATCGTTTATATAACAGGGTGTAATAGAATGGAGATAACTCTGATTCTTCACCTGGAGTTATGGCCCCTTTGATTGATGGAAAAGTAAACAAACAAGTGAGTTTCTCGTTTGGACGAGATTCAAAGAATTGGCGCGAGGAAGACAACGAAAAATATATGAAAATCTCGTTTGCCTCAGGATTTTGAAATTGGCGCGGAAGAGAGAAAAAACGAGGAAGACAGCAGTAAGAGCTGGAGCGAGGAAGCGAGCGTGACGTACAAAAGAACGGGTCCTGATATTCGGAGAATTAGCGGACGAAGGTGGTGGAAAAACGGTTAGTGTTATTTTTTAAATTGCCTAATTTTGTAGGCCGCTTCCAGTAAAAGAGCCAGCCCTACGGACTCAATCAGTTTTCTCCGAGGAAAATTAGGTTCTTCTTCTCTTTTGCCTCCCGAAAAAAGGCTGTGGACCAAATCAACATTTTTGAACATTTTGAAACCCACTATTTGATTTTCCTCAATAGGACTATTTTCTCTCCCCAGAATTCCCCTCAACGGTCAACCGGACTATTTTCTCTCCCCAGAATATTTCCTGTTTAATCTTGATATAAACTACAATTATTGCCCACCAAACAATCCCTGAGTTTGTGTGTTTTGTTTTTCGAGTTGTTTATCTGTACGTACGCATTATTTTTCATCACGTTTTAATCACTCATTCCTGTCTCGATGTATAATTTGTTGTTTTGACCGTAACACTCAAGATACCACGACAGGTGTGTATGCTTGAAAGCATACGCGCCGTGACAAATTGGCGACGGCCGATTAGGATAAAAAAGCCGCAACAAAAAACTCACGAGTCGGTGAAAACGGGAGGGACGATATTCAAAAAAGGTTATTTGGCTGTCGTTGCTAAAAAACAAATTGAAGCTTTTCTGATGCTAAAAAACAAATGGAAGCTTTTCTGATGCGATTCGAGCAGCAGGCTGCGAGCAATCACTGGCCCCAGGATACATGGGCGTCTAATCTAAGCCTGACGCTAACCGGAAAAGCGCTGGAGGTGTACGCACGACTGTCCCACACCTAGGTGGATACCTAAAAAATGGATGGAGCTGAGCAGGGTGCACGAACTTGACCGGTTCCTGGACCTAATAATAAGGGAACAATTCCTTGTGGGAGTGGCACGGGAAGTGTCTACATTTGTGCGAGAAGGGGACCCCAAAACCCGGAAGAGGTAGTAGCGCGAGCAACCTGCTACCTTGATGCAAGAGGAAGGATTCTAGCCCCGAGGAGGATGGAGGGACCAATGGCCATAACCACTCTGCGAGGGTCGGATGCACCGGCTAGGACGGACAAGCAGAGGTGCTACTACGGTAGACAGGCCGGACACCTTCAGGCAAACTGCCCACGGAGACACAGGGTTTTTGTGGAGCGGACTCGGGTGCAACCACCACCTCAGGAAGGAGGAGGCAGCGATGTGTGTGGTCACGCTCCAGGCGAGCAATGAGGCAATTAACCCGGCGGATAGAAGTCGCTACATCTGTCCAGCAGTGGTGAACGGAGCACGAGGGACGTGCCTACGGGACACAGGATGCACTACACTTCTGCTGAGCAGAAAAGGCTGGAATAAAAGGCAGATTGGAAAAGACGCCCAACCTAGCAGATGGGACCGAGAGGAGGATAGAAGTCGCCAGATTCAAGATAAGCTGCCCTTATTTCCAGGGGGAAGGCCGGGGTAGTCGACGGGCTCCTACATGATGTGATTGTGGGAAACATCCGAGGAGTCCACGATCAACTTAAACCCGATTGGGAAGAACCCAAAACCCACATATGTGCTGTGGAAACTCGGAGCAAAGCTCGCCAGCCCCAGAAACGCAGATCATTCGCTGTACCCGACACCCCCCTAGGCGGTGTAGGCCCTGACGAGTTAAGGGCCGCCCAACGAGACGACCCCAGCCTCCAAAAGATGTGGGACCAATGCGGCAAGGAAGGTGATCAGACAAGCAGTAAGGGAGGACGACACCTGTTCTTAGAACGGAATGGGGTGCTATACCGGGAGTATACCAACCCGAACTTGAATGGTAGAGACCCCATCATACAGCTGGTAGTCCCGACTTCTTTACGTCCCAGTGTATTGAAGCTGGCCCACAAAGCCCTGCTTGGAGGACACATGGGAAAGGCGAAGACACGAGACCGAGTTCTCAGACAATTTTATTGGCAGGGTATCCATGCATATTGAAAGGCATTGCGCTTCATGTGATGTCTGCCAAAAAAACGGTAGACCGTGGGCGAGTGACAAAGGCCCCATTGGAACCGCTGCCTTTAATTGATGAGCCGTCGACATCATCGGACCAATCATGCCGAAGACCCGGACAGGACACCAGTATGTTCTGACCCAGGTCGACTTTGTCACCCGCTACCCGGAATGTGTTGCACTACGAGGCATCAGCACTAGTGCAGTCTGTTAACATTTCGCTGGGGATGCCCAGTCGAGCAAAGATACCGACCAATTAGGCCGGGGGCCAGCAGGGCCTACCGAGCACCCACCCCCATGATTTTACATTTAGGGGACCAAAATGCTCCTTAGGATGTCCTCTTTCAGAAAAAATGTTCCCAAGAAAAAAGTTGGGAAGAACTACCTCATTTGCATAAAATAAAATGTCCGCCAGCACACACCAAAAAAATAGAATTTCATATCTCGTCTCCCAGTTGAGATATCTGAGTACTTTAAAAGGCCAACTCATGAGTTTCAGACATGAGGAATTCAAAACTCCAATTTATAGGTATTTCTGGAATTTACAAGAATATTTCAAGTATACGTTATAGGCAAATTTGTGGATTTAATTCATGAAGGAGATATATTCTGAAAGAGGACATCCTAAAGAACATTTTGGTACCCTAAATGTATAATCATGGGGGGGGGGTGCACGACATGGGAACACAAATCACGTCTGAACACAGACATGGGAACACAATTATGAGCGAAGTCTACAGACTACTGTGCCTTAAACACATGATCACAACATCCTACCACCCGCAAGGAAATGGACTGGCAGAAAGGTTCAATAGGACATTAAAAGGGGTGTTGCGACGGATGTGCCACGAGAGGCCCCAAGACTGGGACCGGTACCTCACTCCATTACTTTTTGCGTACAGAGAAGTACCCCAGACCAGCACTGGGTACTCCCCTTTCTCATTGATGTATGGAAGGTACGTAAGGGGGCCAATGCAGATCCTGAGGGAATTCTGAGCAAATGAGACCGTAGATGAACCAGTGAAGACCACGTGCGAATATGTACTGCAACTGAGGGAAAGGCTGCAGAAGACCTGAGGACCCAGAAACGACAATTCGATCGCAGCAAGAGGCGACTACTGCGGACCGCAGAGATCAAGTCCTACTACTCCTCAGCACAACAAGCTCCTGATGAGGTGGCGTGGTCCTTACCGAGTGTGTCGCCCAAACGGCAAAGTTGATTATGTGATTGATGTGGACGGCAACGAACGCACATATCACGTGAACTTGCTGAAGATATACATCGCCCGGGAAACGGACCCGCCAGCGCGACCAGAAACGGCGATTGCTATGCTTGATGAGACTGACCAACCAGATGGAGTTGACTGGGGACACATCCTACCCGCAGGCAAGGCAAAGGGATCTCTGACATTAGGACCAGCGGTACCAGCAATTCAGAAGCCTGCTACAAAGGCATACAAACTACTTAACAGACCTACCAGGGCTGTGTGAGGTAGACTATCACCGAATAGGAACCATGTCAAAAACACCGATTCGTGTGCCCCAGTACCCCCTGCCTCTGGCCACCCGACAGACCATTAAGAAGGAGGTCAATAAACTGCTCAGACAAGGCATAATTGAGGAATCCAAGTCCCCCTATGCTGCCCCAGTCGTGATAGTTCGGAAGAAGGGTGATGGAATCCGGTTCTGTATAGACTACCGGAAGCTAAATAGCATCACGATATCCGATGCTGGACTGATGCCAAATATTGAAGAGCTTCTGACTGAGCTGAATGGGGCCAGATGGTACAGTAAGTTGGATCTTAGCCAGGGCTACTACCAAGTACGCCTACACGTGACCCACCGGTTGAAGACAGCTTTCGCTGTACCAGGGAAAGGACTGTACCACTGGACTCGGATGCCCTTTGGGTTAAAGAACGCACCAGCCACATTTGCGCGAATAGTTCAGACCATTTTGGCTGGGGCGGAGAACACCTTGGCGTATCTGGATGATATACTCGTTTTCGGCACCTCCTGGGAAACCCACTTGCAAGCCCTGGAGGAAGTCCTACGACGCATAACATCAGCGGGACTCACCCTTCGACCCTCCAAATGTGAGTTGGGCTTTCAAGAGATACATTTCTTGGGACACAAACTCGGGGACCTACACATAGGTCCAGATGAAGAGGAAATTGAGGCAATCAGACAAGCTAAGCAGCCAAAAACCAAGAGACAAGTGAAAGCGTTGCTGGGGCTCGTCAACTTTTACAGGAAATATCTTCCCAACTGCGCCACTATACCCGTACCGTTGTCAGACCTAACCAAGAAGGGAGAATCAAACCAGAATGTACGGTGGGACAAACCTCAGGAACAAGCGTTTCAAAACGTAAAGGACCACCTGACAAAACCAGTACTACAGCTGATCAGTCCAGAAGTTCACGTTACAGACCGACGCATCGGATGTCGGCCTTGGAGCGGCGCTGATGCAGGAAGGAGGAGACAAGGAACTCCATCCGGTAGCTTATGCCAGCAAAAAGCTGATACCCGAAGAAAAAAATTATAGCACCATAGAAAGAGAGTGCCTGGGGATAGTCTGGGCGGTGAAACACTTTTCCCCATACTTGTGGGGAAAAGAATTCCGACTCCAAACAGACCATTAACCCTTGACGTACTTGAACAGGATCCAATGCGCAAATGGGAGGATCTTGAGATGGACTCTCTTCCTGCAGCAATACTGTTTCAAACTGGAACGGATCGAGGGAAGAAAGAACGTGGAGAGCGACTGCTTAAGTAGAATCGAACATCCAGAGGTAGGAAGGAATAGCCCCGAGAACGTGCACAATGATCCATAAGAGTTTTTCTACATCACGTGATGCAATGTAGTAAAATGGAGATAACTCTGATTCTCCACCTGGAGTTATGGCCCTTTTGATTGAGGGAATTTGATTGTGCACCTTATAAAACGGGAGATATTATTGAATCAAAATAGTGTAAATCTGTGCGAAATGTAAGCAAAAAGATTTCCGTACTAATTAGTAGTAAATTATCTTCCCTTTCAACAATAAAAAAAACACCTGGATTTTAAAAATGTATTATACATTAACTACTGATTTGATCTTAATAAAATTTTCAATACTTATCGAGAAACAAATATTTTTTTCATTGTGATTAAAAATTTGATTTATTTTCAATAGATCTGTCCAATCTTTTTACATTATTAAGTCAAACCCATGAACATATAAATTCTGCTTCTGTTTTTGAAAAAAATATATATGAGTTTCCAAAAAGAAATGTTTATTTAAATTATTTATAACTGCAAAAAGAAAATACACAACAATACAAACATGTATAAACACATACATACATGCACACACATACAAAACATTATCAGATGAGGTATTAAATAACCAAAAATAATTAATCTAAAGCAGCTATCTCATGCTTATTATAATTTAATAACCGAAGCTATGTATTTATTATATATTATGAATAAGTACAAATGATATCATAATATATATCTATTTATAAATCTGTACATATTTAAATCTAACTCATTATCTCTCTATATAAAGATAAAAACTCCAAATAGCTTATTAGGAAGTCATGAAAGATATTCATAATGTTCTTATTTGATACATTCCTCATTTATTTTATTATTGTAAACTAGCTGAGAACCCACCCACAAGAAGGATTTGTAGCTAGTTACTGCAAAAGCCTATATGGGGCCTTTGGCCCCAATAAGTGACCATGGATATTTATTGAATCATACCATATTTGAAAATCATCACCATCATACACTCTTGGATCACATTTAATTTAAATATCTGAGAGGATTTTACTGGATTTTATTTGATCTTTTTTGGGGGACAAAGGGTAGGTGAAGGTAGGGCCAAGGGGAATCTTGAATTTTCAAAGACTAATATGCTAAAAACATCCTCCTGGGTCCCATTAACAACCAAAGAAAATGTGGTTGCCATAGCTCTAGCCCTCCTTGTAATGACAAACAGACATTTGGTAAATTATAGAGAGAATATGTCAGTTGCTGGATTGTGCAATATGGTCCATAGAACCTCACTTGGTAGCCAAATGACTATAAATAGAATAACAAAGTTTTATATAAGGATCCTGGAAAACCTTTGATTATAAATCAAAGTTTCATTTTGCATGTAAAATGTATATAAAATTTCTCTTTATTTAATCCCAATATGAGTCCTGATAAATAATTTACAACCTTCCTTCACTCAACAGTTTGATCTGCCATCACAACCACTAACCTGACAAACAGGTGGTAATAATATCTGAATTACAACTATTTTTCAAAATACATCCTTACGGATACAACACATGCCTGATTTCCATTACAGCAGCTAAATGTAACCTGGTAATCTGATGGACCCAAAGTAAAGGTCCAGTTTAATATTATACTTACATTGTAAATCAAACCTCTTGCTAAAACTTTAAAACATTTTGAATTTTCAAAAACTAATACACTAAATACATGCTCTAGTGTCCCATTGGTAACCACATCAAATTTGGTGGCCAGAGCTCAAGCCATCCTTGCGTTATTTTTACTAAACTGATTATTCATTATTATTTAATTGAAATATATAAGTCATTTTCTTGGTTATTAGTTGGTACTAAATAATTCATTAAGATTAGACTTATTAATTTCCATGTCATAAAATGACAATTTATTTCTGCTAAGATAACACGTGACAGGGGAATACAATGCAAATTAATGAGTGAAAACAAAGAGTTGTCCAACGTGAAAATCAGGAACAAAACTGTAGATCTGAAGGAGACCATATATCTGCATGGCAGACTGGTGGTCCTTACCTGGTCTAACAGAGTGAAGGAGACCAAAAACACTCTATTGGCAACTACGAGTTCACATAGACACCAAGAATACTCTTTTCCCCCAATGGGGACATACTAGCATGCACTGACAAAGCCAAAGTTGTTCAACTTCCTAAAACATTTGGCGAATGAACACACAGCAGATCAGGACCCACTGCGATGGACACTGAAACTCTCCAGTCAAGATGGTCATCTTAATCACAAAATTGCACTAGTGGATGGCATGGTTGTTGTTCAAAAGCTGACCAATAAGCTAGAAACAGTCAAAAATGTAAGTGAATGGTTCTACAACATACTGTTGTCCCTAACCAGAGACTACGATGAGGTAAATCTGGTGTTTGACACATATCACAAGGGACAAGAGAAGACAAGGAAAGAATGCAATCCAATAGCAAATCAGAGATGACACAAGCATCAAGAACATTCCAATGAGCAACTCCCCCAATCTTGTCATTGCTTCTGCTGCAGGACACACCAAGAGCACTTTGAAGGAAACTACCATGAAGAATTAGAGACCTTGCTGATCTACCAGGCAGGTCAGGCATCACATCACAACCCCTCAGATGCACAGCTCATGTTTTTCTCTCCAGATAGAGATGTACTGGTTCTGGTTGTAGCAAACTATGAACTCTTGCTGAAAAATACTCGTTTCAATGACATTTCTAAGTCTTTGGATTATGGAATTAATTCTTGGAGATATATCATTAGAAAGAGAATGTCCCAAAAAGTGAAGCTAGGTATGTAGTATTCCTTGAAAGATGCTACATACCTAGTTTCACATGTTTAGCCTGACAATATACCCTGTTGAAAAACTGATGAAATTCTCTTTCTAACAATATATAATAGTGAATTAAATCCACAATTCATAGATTTTGGCCTACAAAGTATACTTGTGCAGTGTAGGTCCTGCTGGCCCCCAGACTATTTGCTTACTTGCCAAAGAATGGACCAAAGAAAACCGATCAAAATAATTGAAATGGGAAATATACATAATTTAAAATGCAGTCCTGTTGATATTACAATGCCTATTTTACCTGATTTGCAGAAAAACAAAGAATTCAAATGTTTTTCCATGTGTGTTTTTAAAGTTGATCCAGACGTTCACAGAAATAAGGACTCCCTTTTTAGTGTGTGATTTTATGTTTGGTTTTGAAAATACAAAATCACACTTTATTTCTTAAAAAACTTGCTCCAGTGTGTGGTTGCAAGTAAGTCTTTTGAAAATGATTATCCACATATATGCATGATGTTGCTTTTATTGTATCTTTACAAGAACAAGGTTTCCCCTGAGTGTGTCATATGTAACCTTTTCAATGTTGCTTCCCTCCAGAGTGTGAGCTATTCAAAAATACTGATTCAATCACTCAGCAAGAGTAGGGTTTCTCTTCAGTGTGTGTTCGCATATGTAAATTCATAGCCGAATTCTGTGAAAATCCTGTTCCACATACTTGAGAAGAGAAGGGTTTGTCTCCAGTGTGTGTTAGCATGTGTCGTGTCAGATTTGAACGCACGGAAAACATTAATCCACACATTTGACAATGGAAGGGTTTCTCGCCAGTGTGTGTTCGCATGTGTGTCTTCAAACTTGAAGTCTGTGAAAACGCTAATCCACACACTTGACAAGAGAAGGGTTTCTCCCCAGTGTGTGTTCGCATATGTTCCGTCAATCGTGTACTCTGTGAAAATGCTGATCCACAGACTTGACAAAGGAATGGTTTCTCCCCAGTGTGTGTTCGCATGTGTATCGTCAAATCTGAATTCTGTGAAAATGCTGATCCACACACTTGACAAGGATATTTCTCTCCAGTGTGTGTTCGCATGTGTGTGTTCAAAGCGGA
>VCCN01006248.1:906116-920248 GCA_006491835.1 Architeuthis dux
AAAGCGTGTTACATCTCAAACATATTTATTATCATAGAGATATGAATGATGCATTGCGCTGAGTTTCATTCGGAATCTTCAGAAGCTCTTTTCCAGTGCAGAAAACTCACGTGTGTGCAGTCCGATTACTCACATGTTTGTGTGCAATGTGTACTGAGCTGGGAAAAAACAGAGAGAGTGTTGCTTGTAGGAGAGAGTGTGAGGGGCAATGATTCCTAAGTATTGGTCAACTGTGGGGTCATATTCTTGTCATCTGTGTATCCAGCATGGGGGTATCAGGAGAGTTTCCTTAGTGTCGGAGTGTAAGTCTCCATACAACTGGACCTATGTATTGTATTGAATCATACCGTATTTGAAAATCATCACCACCATGCACTCTTGGATCACAATTAATTTAAATATCTGAGCGGATTTTATTTATATTTATTTTTTATTTGAAATACAGCATTTTTAAAATTTGATCTTTTTTGAACCTAGGGTGGGTGAAGGAAGGGCCATGGGGAACCTCCATCTAAAATAATGAAAAAATACATCTTGAATTTTCAAAAACTAATATGCTAAAAACATCCTCCACAGAAAATTGCCATAGCTCTAGCCATCCTTGCAATGATAGACATTTGGTAAATTATAAAGAGAATATGTCAGTCACTGGTTTGTGCAATATGGTCTGTAGAACCTCATTTGGTAGTCAAATGGCTATAAATAGAATAACAACATTTCATACAAGTGTCTTGGAAAACTTGCGATTAAAAATCAAAATTTCATTACAACTATTCTCAACAGACATCCTTACAGACACAACACATACCTGATTTCCATTACAACAGCTAAATGTAACCTGCTAATCAGATGGGCTCAAAGTAAAGGTCCAGTTTAACGTTATACTTACATTGTAAATCAAACCCCTTGCTAAAAACTTTAAATGGTTTGGTATTTTCAAAAACTAATACACTAAATCCATGCTCTGGGGTCCCATTGGTAACCACATCAAATTTGGTGGCCAGAGCTCTAGCCATCCTTGTGTTATGTGATGATAGACAGATGGATAAAAACGACATTTGGTGAAATATAGTAAGATGTCATAAATGTATTTGGTTTAAATAAAAATTCTATGTATTTAAAAAATATTTAAAAACATTTATTGTAGGTTTTCATGTTCTTGATTTAGAAATCCAACTTAAATTTTATATGTTCAGTAATGAATTATTTTTACTAAACTGATTATTCATTTTTCATTTCATAATATAATCTTTTCTCTCATTTTAACCGGATTCAAAAATGTAAATCATTTGGTACTAAATCTTGGAATAAATAATGCATTAAGATTGGAATGATTTTGAGTTTTAAGCTGAGAATTATTAATTTTCATGTTTTAAAATGCCAATTTATTTCTGATAAGATTACATGTGACAGGAGAATAAAATGTAAATGAATGAGTGAAAACAAACCCGGTGGAGTCATCCACCATGGAAATGAGAGACAAAACTGTAGATCTGAATGAGACCAAATATCTGTATGGCAGACTGACCAAAAACAGGCTGTTGCCAACTACAAGTTCACACAGACACCAAAAGCCCGCTTTTTCCCCAATGGGGACATAGTTGATCCACTTCCTAGAACAGTTAGCAAAGGAACACAGCAGATCAGGACCAACCGCAAGATTCAGATGAAGCTCCAATGGACACTGAAACTCTGGGCGCCAGTCAAGATGGTCAACCTACTCACAAATTGCTCTAGTGGATGACATGGTTGTTGTCCAAAAGCTGACCAATAAGCTAGCAACAGTGGTCACAGTCAAACATGTAAGTGAATGATTCTATGGCAGACTGTTGTCCCTAACCAGAGACTACGATGAGGTGATTCTGATTCTTTGAAGTGTATCACAAGGGACAAAAGAATGCAATCCAATAGCAAATCAGAGATGAGCAGCTTATATAGATATATACCTTTGAAAATGTATAAAGCGAAACTAATTGAAATTGAAAATATACATAATTTAAAATACAGTTCATTCCTGTTGAGATTACAATGCATAGTTTACCTGATTAGCAGAAAAATAAAGAATGCAATACTTCAAAAAGAATATCATTTTCTTGCAACATGTTTTTCACAGAGTGTGTGATTTTATGTTTTGTTTTAAAATGAAAACTCTTTCTAGAAGACAAATCACACACTGCATAGTAATATGGTTGCTCACTACAGTGTGTTCACAAGTGATCTTTTAAAGACAATGTCTTTGAAAATTATTTTCCAAACAATTCACAGATTCTGTCTGGTGAATGTTCACTTGTGTATTTAAGCAGGACCTGCTTGAAAATACAAAACCACTCACTTTATTCCTTAAAGAAACTTGATCCAGTATGTGGTTGCAAGTAAGTTTTGTGTTTGCATTTGGTCATGATTAGGTGTACTATTATGTGAAATTAGTGGAAATACTTAACACAAGAACAAGGTTTCCCCTCAGTGTGTTGCATGTAACCTTTTAAATGCTTATTCCTAGGGTTTCAGTCCAGTGTGTGTTCACATGTGTACCTTCAAAGCTGAGTTACTTGAAAATGCTGATCCACAAACTTGACAAGAGAAGGGTTTCTCTCCAGTGTGTGTTCGCATGTGTACCTCCAAAGATGAACTCTGGTAATATGCTGCTCCACACACTTGACAAGAGAAGGGTTTCTCTCCAGTGTGTGTTAACATGTGTCGTGTCAAATTTGAATCCCGCGAAAATGCTGATCCACACACTTGACAAGAAAAGGGTTTCTGTCCAGTGTGTGTTTGCATGTGTCGTGTCAAAATGGAACTCTGTGAAAATGCTGATCCACACACCTGACAAGAGTAGGGTTTCTCTCCAGTATGTGTTAGCATGTGTTGTGTCAAATTTGAATTCCGTGAAATTGCTGATCCACACACTTGATAATAGGGTTTCTCTCCAGTGTCTGTTTGCATGCTTTTTTTTCTAAACTGAACTTTTTAAAAAGACTAAATGTGTTTGGTTTGTACTGTGTAACAATGGTGATCTACACATTTCGACACAATTGAGTTAATTTTCTCTACAGATTTGTTGAATTTAGATCAGATGTTGAGTTTTTCCATGAGTTGCTGTGCAAATAGAGAGAGATTAGAAATGGATTCATTTAGTTGAATTAATAATAATAAATGCATTTATAGAAAGTGCCTTTTCTCGGTAACATCAATACTTAAGTCCCCACTGGACAGAGGGGCTTGAAAACATGTGCCATCAATTGCAGTAAAAAATATACGGCCTATTAAAGAAGAATAAGAAGAAAGTCAATAAAGCCATATTCATGAGGACAAGTTCTAAAATCAAACCGTCTAAATATCAAATGTTAATAAGAGCACAGATTTCAGAAGAGCACATATCATTTAGATAAGATGTTGAGTTTTTCCATGGGCTGCTGTGTACATAAGTTTGGATCAGTTTGGATGGCTCAAAATGTGTCAACAAAGGGGTAGAACACAACATTTTCTTGGTAGTTTGGAAGGCTTTTTTCTGATTTGCACCCAACATCCAAGCTTTCTCCTTCTTTAACAAGCGATGCAGTGGCTCAATTATAGTTGATAAATTTGGCAAATGATGATTGTAGTAATTCAAAGCCCCAAAAGAGGCTTTCAACTCAGTAACGTTCTGAGGAGATAAGTCACTTCTGGAAAGAGAAACTGACATTTAGTCCTTTTTAACTTAAGTCCGGCCCCGTCCAATACCGACAACACTTTGTGAAGGTTCTTAAGGTGACTAGTATCATCACTCCCCAAAACCAAAATATCATCCACACTTACTTTACAGAATGGAATGTCTCTCAATCACTTATCCATTTCACATTGAAAAATACCAGTAGCACTGTGTACGCCAAATTGTAAGCAAGTACAGGCCACGATGAGTATTAATAGTTAGCAGATCTTGCGTTTCCTCGTCTCAGTTGCTCATAAGCATGACTCAAATCGAGCTTACTAAATTTCCCCCCTCCTTTCAAGGTAGCAAACAAGTCTTCCGTTCATGGTATTGGATAAAAGTCATAAGGTGCAGAACTTTTTATAGTTTGTTTATAATCCCCACATAATTGAACAGTTTTGACTTCAGGCAGCCCAACAAGAATATTCAACCTTTTTTATAATACTTTAGTCGATCTAGTTCCCTCTCACTTCTGTCCCTTAGTGAATATGGTACGGGTCGAGCTCTACAAAACCGTGGTGTTGCTGCTTTATCAACTGGTATCTTCATCTTAAATTCTTTTTAACAGCCTAGCTTTTCGCTAAACACTGAGTCTAACTTTGACAGTAACTTCTTCAATTTTGACGGAACATCTTCAACTAAAGGAAACATGGCTCCCCAATCTAATTTCACTTTCTGCAACCAATTTCTGCCCATTTATTATGGCGTCTTTTAAGGATGACCCCAATTGAGTGACCAAGGGCAATAACTCCCAAAATCAAAAATTACTGGTTTGCTAATTGTAATTCATAATTCACAACAGGTGTAATGTTATATGTATTCAAGTGCAGGAAAGGAGGAAGGGGAAAAAGAAAGGTAATTAGAAAACAGTTTCTTCAGATAATTTCCCAATCATCACAAAATTGTCATTGAAGATTTTATTGCATTGTAATTATGGAATTTTGGAATGATTGTATCAGAGTAAACATGTGTTCATGTGCTTCTTGAAAGTTTGTTTTTCATTTTAGGTCATAGTAAAAATGGAACATACAAAATGTAGTATTGGATCTCTTCTGAATTCAAATTGTGATGGTAGGGTGAATAAAGCTGCTAGCAGAATTGATATTGAAGATTTGACATTGACTCTGATACAATCATTCTAAAATTCCATAATTACAATGCAATAAAATCTTCAAACAATAATTCACATTTAATGGATAAGATAAACTCAATGGACATAATAAGCTGGTAAAAAATCCTGGTCATAACTCTTTCAAAGAAGCTGTTTATACATTTCTTTACAGCTATTTCTTGGTTATTTACATGTAAAACTTGATGTAGAGTACAAATTTCACAAAAATCATCTTTCTATCTGATCTGTACAAAGTCTGTAGTGATGCCTGTATGAGCGCTCTAATTGGAGGGGGGGGGGCTTTTACCCACCTGAAGCAAATATGGCATACTGGTAATAGAGGGTCCTGTTGGCTAATGGCATTATTATTTTTGTATAGTGAAATCAACCACATTTAAAGGCAAATAAGTGTCAAACTCCCCCATTTTAGCAAATTTTCTATTTTGGTCCATTTTCAAATCAATGACAGTGATAAAATCAGATAGTATATTTTTAGATTTTCCGACTCTTCTCCATACTTTCAGAACATATATAGTTTTCTATACGTCTGACTTTTCTATAATGATATATAGAGTTCCGAAAATTGAAAAATAATGGCCCCTAAATTTTCGCATTTTTGAAAACCACCTAAAAATTTAAATGACCATACAATCTGATTGATCAAAGCTATGGGGCTGAAATTTCCAGGATTTGCTTCTCTCGTGGATACAAACAAATGGTGGATGGACCCTCGGTGAAGTTGGCTGGAATGACCCTTCTCAACAATGCACTTTAGGCTTGGACTATAATACATACCATGAGAATATTTGAACTGCCGAAATTTGCTTCAGCATGTTGAATGGAAAACTTGCAATGTTGAAGCTCATGTTTTTTCCACATCATCGGCCATCTCATCAATGTGTTACTGAACTCTATTTGCACTTAATAGCATGCATTTTAGAATAGGTTCATAACATTTTCAACCACATCGTTAATAGCCGGTATTAGGATCTTACCAATGGTATAGGATTTTACTTTCTTTGCTATATTAAGGGAGATGCTGTATCATGCCTTTAGTCCTCCTTTATAATCAGGACTGGCAGGTGCTTTGAAAAAAGTCTTTAAATACAAATTTGGTTGATTTCTGATTTTTTTAGGGCCTTGAAAAGATCAAGATCTTTGTTTTTCTCATCAGACTGAATCCTTTCGAGGTGGTCTTTCATCTTCGCAGGTTTCATGGCATCTTTACTGAAAGTTTTTTTCACATGACAGGCACATGGGTATTGTTTCAATAATAAACAAATGTACAAATCCAAATTCTTTTGTGAATATTGTCACACTTTTAATTAGCATTAGCATCTGCCATTCTGCTTACCAGAAAAATGGTAGGTACCTCCATGCACTTTTGACAAAAAAGTGTTATGTGACAAAAAATGCAGAAAACGTGTAAAAAACTTATTATTTTTTAATATATTTTTCAAAAATAATATTGAATGAAAAAATAATTACTTTTTTCACAGATCAAAAGCCTGAATGATAATTAATCGAATAAAACTATAAAATTTCCGAAAAGAAAATTATTTTATATAATTCCGTTGCGGCCGTTCCTGGATATTATTCTAAAAAAGATAAACATAATTATTATCTCCAGGGATATATGTGTAAAATGTGTAAAAAATCAACGAAAGCATCATTATATAAAATAGATAATTCATCAAACAAATAAAAGGTGGGTTAGGAATCATATGAAAAAAATTATTCTACGAAATTTGCAATAGACATTTTTTTATAAGTATCGACAATTTTATTAAAATCAAATAATATGCTGATTTTTGCCAGATTTTAAAAAATTTCTCACGTGTCGATTTCATTCTGAAATTGGCGGCCATATTGGTCATACCTACAAAATAGCTTTTTATTTTATTTATTTATTTTTGTTTTACCAATTCTAAGTCATATTGGTAATAAATTGTTTGTTTTTTAAAAATTATTATGTGTGTGTAGGAAGACAACATTATTTTTATTTATGGAAAAAGAAAGTATATATGAGGACAGGTAAACAAATCTAAGGGAGGTAATTAAGAGTTTTTGACCAGAAATATGTTTCGAATGCTAAAATAGACGATAGCCGATCTTTCATGTCCATACCTAAACACTAAACAGTTAAAGACAATAAGAAGAAAATGAATAGAAAACTTACCGACCAAATTATTAAACTATCGCCAACAAATTTTATTCAATTTTTCAACATGGATTAACGATAAACAATGAAAGTGGCTGAATGAATGGATAAACTACTTTGTCCCATAATTGTTGTTACATTTCTATATGCAAATGTAACAACTATTATGGGACAGAGGTAGTATTTATTAAGTACAATCGAATATGAAGCGGTCATCGAAAAGACTGATTTTGTTACTATTTGTTCAAGATGATCGAATGTATAAACTTTGGTGGTTTCTATATTCTTTCCCACAAAAATATCGGCTTTGCAATTAAAAGAGGAAAATATCTTCTAAATGTCGTCGTAAGGGACAAATTTGTTTAGTCACCGTTTTTACTCCCGCACTCAATACATTCCAGAAGTTAATAAAAAAAACCTTTTAACTTTGTTAATCAGAATAAATTATACAAATAAATTCGTGGAAAAAACACCTTTGTTTTATTCAACTGCAGTCTTGAGATATTCTTCTTAATTATCTCAACAACCAAGTGTCGTCTGCCGTTCACTCAGATTCACACTCGCCTTAATTCTTGTCCCCAACTCGTAAGTTTATTCAAATCAATTTTATTACTTTACATTCTATGAATCTGTGTTACTTTTTCTTTTTTCCTTTAATATTTTCTACTATGTCTAAAATACTAGGGCTGTTTTTTTCCAACATAAGGCTGGGTAGTGGGTAAGTCATAGAAAGATCCGACCAGACGACTTAAATGCCGAGCGGAGATACATAATGTAGCGAATGAATTGGCTCTAAAGTGGGTTATCAGTTTACAATATCCGTATAATGTAAAATTGAACCCTGACTTCGTGTTCATCTTTCTGACACCCGATGTTCAATTTACAATAGTCCGAAGAACCATTTGAATACTGTAGACTTATTCGCAGTTTCTGATTAAAATTACACCTTTTTTAAAGATTTATCTTTCTCCATTTTAGTAACTTAAAAAAAAATACACATAAATATTAAAACAATCACCTCACAATAACAGATAAAACAAAATCTATTTATAGTTTTTAATAGCTAACATTATGAAATGTAATTTACCTGATAAAGAATAAACTAAAACGGACATCCCGGAATTCAGCCAGATTTAAATTTAAAAACATTTTAAACAAAAAAGCGTCCTAAATAATCGCGTTTGTTGTGAAGACATTACAAACACAAATGAGGAATTACAATCTATATTAAATCTATACAAATCTATACACGAATACAAATAATACGACACAAATAAATCATTTAATAATACAATGTTTACTCACCTGAGTTGAGGTCATTTCTGAATTTAAATGTTTCTAATTTTATTTTAGGAAAATTGGTGGAGTGGAAATTTACGACAGGACACGAATACAGATTAAACGAAACAAATAATTTGAATTTTTAAATGTTTTATTTTATTTTAAATTGACTAAAGGTTTAGTGTTAATTTTGTTTTAATTTTTAAATGTTAAATTTGAATTTAAATAAGAATTTACACCAGAGAGATGTAAGAACAAAAATCTACGTGTTCTGTGATTTGAAGGATTTTTTATTTTCTACTATGTGGGGTTATTGTCCGTATTGCATTTTTTCAGGCTCGTCGGAATGAAATTCATATTGGGGGGCGGTGCGAGCAAAACGGAAAAAATCTTTTAGACAATGCTTTTTAGATCGGTGGAAAACACCCCTATTGTAAAAGTGCACTATTTAATTGATGGATATATAATGATATTCAGATATCTAATTGATGAAGATAATTATAAACAAAAAGATGCTTAGGATATTTTTGAAAATAGATCTTCAAAATCTGTCAAAAATCAATGTATTTTTCAAGTCATTCACAGACTTTTTCTTTTATTAATCATATTGACTGAAAAATTATAACTGAGATTTTTATATTCATTTACAGCAATTCCTTCTAGTTTTACTTTCTCTGTGCAATTCACTCGAGCAAAGACACTGCGATTCAAAAACTAGAAAGGAATTGACCTGACCATAAAATGCAAAAAGTGTGCTCTCTTCTTTAAATCTTTCTTCAATGACCTATGCTTGCATGCCCTTATGTGCTACATTTATTTTCTTACTCAAATCACAAATATTTGTAAATTGTCCAAAAATCTGCTTTCTACTATCTACTTGTTTGCAACATCAATTAGGCTCATATTGTCAACCCTTTCTTTCTGTACATGAAGCATCATTAGATGGTTTATTCTGCTATTTGTTGTTGTAGACCTCAAGTATATTTTTACTCATTTCATGGACAAGACATTAAAATTATTCAAATTGGTTTATTTACTCTTTCTGTAATCTTAAAGCTAGTTTTGTGTAGCATTTTTTGCAAAAAAAAAATAAGGAACACATATTAGAAAAGCATGGGGGGGGGGTCGGGACTGGACCCTCTTGGCACATGCAAAAATTAAAATGAAAAATACTGGTGTGAGGTCAAAATGGAAAAATTTATTTTTACAAATAATACATTTTTATTTTTAAGTTTAATTTATGGCTATTTGGAATTATTTGGGTTTTTATAAAATTTCTTTAGATATTTTAAAAATTAATTCAATTTTGCTTTGAACCCCCACCTCCCTGTATCTGTGCCAGATATAATACCACATTCAATTAAATTCTTTTACCTGACCTCAGTATAATTTTTTTACCTGGTCTCATGTTGTTTAATATATATTTAAAATCTTCTAAAATGAAGAAATAATACCACCTAGTAATGTTTTTTTTACCTGGCCTCATATTCTAATCGCACATCACATCTAAAAATTTAAAACATGATACCACATAATATCACATTTTTTTACCTATTCTAATTTTGAAAGCTTAACATTTAAAAAGAGTAGAAGGGTAGAAAAACGATGTGAAAAAGCATTTGTTTCATTTTATATTTTCGTCTTTTTCTTTTACCTGGTCTCTCCTTCTGAATATATACTTTTGCAAACCCATGCACAAATTAAAATGAATGGATACTTGGGAGTATTTGGATTTTATAAAATTTCTTTAATATATATTTTTTGGGGACACAGCGAAAAATGAAGAAATAGTACCACAATAATATCACATCCCCAAATTAAACAAATGATACCACAGTATTACATTGTTTACCTATTCTAATCCCACATTTTTAAAGCTTAACATTTAAAAAGAGTAGAAAAATGTTATCAAAAAGCAGTAACTTTTAAAACTGTTTCATTTTATTTTTTCGTCTTATTCTAATGAAGCTGTAACCAGTGAAACATGTTAATAAATTGTTGGTTTTACAAACGATTTGTGTTTCTTTCCATATTGTCAACTATTAATATCATATATAGTTATGTATGTATGTGCTGTGATCTTTTTTGAGAAATTCCAATATTTTAAAGAATCTAAACAGTAACCTCAATCTGGAGATTTAAAAATGCACATCAATTGAGAAAGCAAGGAATGATGATAGATTAAAAGTTTAATAAAATTAACAAAAAGAATGTATACAGCTGATAAAGCAAAAGATGGTTTGAACCAGGGCTGCTACTTTTGGTAGGTTTGTATGAAATTGGTACTTTTAGTCGTTTGTGTACGTTTGATACTATGCTATGACAATTTTGTACATTTCGGCTATTTCCTTTGAAATCTATATTTCATATAAAAAATAATGGATATGTAGCATAGTCATTGTTATTACATAACAGGCAGACATACAATTAGCAGATGCAAATTATCATTCCTAACTCGTGACTGTCCAACCTATCGTCTTTATTCTGCTATCAATAACTCAAAAATCTTAATGTGTTTTTGCAGTCATTCTTAATCGACTTAATTTGCCACATGGGTTCTTTTTGTAGAATTCTTAGACAGCGTCTTTCTTGAAATGGATCTTTGATCCATGATAACTTGTTTTCAAATTCTACTCCCAAATTCATAATCTACTCTAAATGCGTTTGCCATGCAGCATGGGGTAACTTCAAACTGTCCCAGTGTCGTCATCACAGGGTTCTTTCCCCACTGTGTTTGGTCATTTGACGCCTGGGATGAATTATATCCATTTTTGTACTTTGACTATGGGACAATTTTAACAAGACCAGGATCCAGGATCCTATGAATAGAGTACCAAAATGTTCCTTACGATGTCCTCTTATTGCAAATAATGCCTGAGTTTCGTATTTTCTTTAATAATAACCTCTTCTATCTTCACAGATATTGCAATGAAAAATTCTAAACAGTAATCGATTTGATGTTGAAGATGAGAATGAAGAAAGAAACTATTTTTTGAAAAAATATTTACACATTCATGGCAGTTGCAGGATTATGCATTTTCACATTTCAAAATATATTGGATTGAAATTCTACTCTTTTGCAGTGTGTGGATCATCATTTTCAATGGCTTCAAATTTCAGAATACAATTGCCAAGAGTCTCTGGAGAAAATCACCTCATGTCAAGTATGTAGATCAATATTTTCACACAGTACACCTCAAAATTATTACTAGCAAACAACAACAAAAATAATAGATCAGCATTTTCATTGACTTCACATTTGCAAGTCTTGGAGATAAATCTTTTTTGAGCAAAGTGGATCAGTCTTTTTAAAAATTTCAGTTTAGAAAAAAAACATGCAAACACACCCTGGAGAGAAACCCTACTCTTGTCAAGTGTGTGGATCAGCTTTTTCACATGGTTCAGCTTTGGAGGCACACATGCGAACACACACTGGAGAGAAACCCTTCTCCTGTCAAGTGTGTGGATCAGCATTTTCTCAGAGTTCAAATTTGACACGACATATGCGAATACATACTGGAGAGAAACCTTTCCCTTGTCAAGTGTGTGGATCAGCATTTTTGGACCATTGCACATTGAAGACACACATGAGAACACACACTGGAGAGAAACCTTTCTCTTGTCAAGTATGTGGATCAGCATTTTCACACAGTTGCACTTTGCAGACACACATGAGAACACACACTGGAGAGAAACCCTTTTCTTGTCAAGTGTGTGAGTCAGCATTTTCAGACCATTCCACTTTGACGGTACACATGCGAACACACACTGGAGAAAAACCTTACTCTTGTCAAGTGTGTGGATCAGCATTTTCAGACCGTTCCACTTTGACGGTACACATTCGAAAACACACTGGAGAGAAACCCTTCTCTTGTCAATTGTGTGGATCAGCATTTTCAAGGAATTCTGCTTTGAAGGTACATATGCGAATACACACTGGAGTGAAACCCAACTCTTGCTAAGTGTATGGATCAGCATTTTCAAATAGTTCACATTTGAAGAGACACATTTGCTCACACACTGGACAGATGCAATATTTAAAGTATTACATGAAACACACTGAGAGGAATCCTTGTGTTCTTTAGGATGTTCCCAAGAAAAAAGTTGGGATGAGCTACCTCATTTGGATGAAACAAAATGGCTGTCAGCTCACACCAAAAAAATCCAGAATGTCATATCTTGTCTTCCAATTGACATATCTGAGTACTTTAAAATCATGGTTTTCAGACATGAGTAATTCAAAAATACACTTTATTTTACCATAGAATTAATTTTTAATTTATAGGTATTCTAGGATTTTACAGAGAAATTTCAAGTATACTGTATAGGCCAAAGTCTATCGATTGTGGATTTAATTCATGATGGAGTTATATAAATATATTGTTAGAAAGAGAATGGTATCAGCTTTCCAACATATTGTCAATTTGTATATGTTAAGCTAAAAACGTGAAGCTAGGTATGTAGCATTTTTCAAGGAATGCTACATACCTAGCTTTACTGTTTTTACTTTAACTTTTTATGCTCACAGATACAAATTGAAAAGATACCTTGTTGGAAACTGATGAAATTCTCTCTTTACTGATATATATATGTATATATCTCCATCTTGAATTAATTACACAATCCAAAGATCTTGGACTGTGTACTTGAAATTTCGTTGAAAAATCTTCTTATAACTCGCTTTCCAGTAGACATAAATGTAGGTTCCAAAACCAAAAAAAGCATATGTCATAAATTGTCACCCAAAACTGTCATGTCTGAAGGCCTGTCTACACATCTTCATTGTCCTCACTATCATCATCACTGTCACCAGCAAATGTAATATCCTGAGAGTCTTCATTCAGGCAGTAAGTGTTCCTCTGACTTGCACAAACATTTGTGTGAGGAGCAGTCTGTTTTACAATGACATCTAACCACCTTGATGATGGTCTCTGGTGCTGGCAGGGACTCAGTTGGTTTCATCTGGCTATCCTCCTTGTAGTATCCATGTTGTAGTGGGTCAATGAACTCCTGCCTGACACCACACGCATGTCATCTGTTTGACAACTCAAAATTCAACAATATTCTAAGACAGCTTATAAACAGTAGATTTTGTAGTAACACATTTCTTACAGTACAGATTGCCAGAGCGTCGCTATGAGTAGTCAAATAAAAATGAACATAATATATAAAATCGGACTTTGTTTTTCTTTATGAACCAGTTGACTTTCATATCAGTACCTTTCAGCAAAGCCATGGCACACAAACGTAGAACAAACTTCAAACCATATCTGACCAGTTCCAAATATACACCAGTTCAACACTCAACCAATGCCGAAAGTAAACAAGCAGTTCATACACTCATTATGTAACATTAGGACATGCTGCTTGAGAACACCAATTGTGGGTGGAAGCTTGTCACTTGTGCTTGCAGAAAAGATGCCATCTCAGTTCAGGGATTTTGTCGATTTGGATCCCCTTGGTAAGTATAGAGTTGCTTTGCATATTTTTCTGCTCCTGTAAATGCATGAAATGCTGGCAAAGCCTTGGGCTGATCTCTACCCAGAGCTGTCCATATTGGTTTCACTTCCACTCAAAAAGGAAAAGTTTGTTACACAGTGTGATGTGTACTAAAAAATGGAGGTGACAGAATATAAAACTCAATGATGCATCAAAGAGTCAAATGATAATCGGAAAAGATTAAGTTCACTTTTCAATTATGAGGTTTTATACATAAAACCTAGTTGAACAGTGGCAGCTCTCGTTAGGTAACTATTTGAGGAACATTTCTTTTTCGTCCACTTTGAACTACTCTGCCATCTGTTGGTCAGGCTGGGTACGAAACTAAATGCAGGGACAGAATATGAACCTTTTGTTATGATTTACGTATCCGGCCACCTGTGGCGGAAATG
>VCCN01006250.1:567930-580823 GCA_006491835.1 Architeuthis dux
AAGTAGAATCATGGGGGGTGCACGGTAGCCCCTGCTGTCCCCTGAACTACATGGGATACCAAGGGTATCATCATAGCAGCTGACAGTGGCAATAGAAGCTACAATGTAAAAACAAAACACGGAAACATAAGAAGAAACAGGAAACATTCTACATGTTGGAGAAGAAAAGAAAACTCCAAGGAATAGTCAGAATTTGTTCGTACAAATCCGAAAACTAAACAACCAAAAGAAGTCAGTAAATACAAGTATGAAGACTTGGGGTTCGAAAGAAGTCACGAATTCAAGCAAAATATGTAAAAGACAACCTACCTGTTTTTCTATGTGGAAGCACAATGTGATGAGTCCGTTCTTTCAGTCGTCTGTTTCTTCTTAAGTATTAGCATTAGTTAGTGGTTTTAGTATTAATTTATAGGTATTTCAGGATTTCACAAGGAAATTTCAAGTATACTTTATAGGCAGAATTGTGGATTTAATTCATGAAGAAGATATATACATATATATATTACGAGAGAACTTCAAGTACGTTGTCCAAAGTTTATGGATTGTGGTATTAATTCTTGATGGAGGTATATACATATATACATATTCTTAGAAAAGGAATCCTATCAGCTTTCTAACGGTGTATCTTGTCAATTTGTATCTATTGGGCTTAAAGGGTTACAGCCCAAAACGTGAAGCTAAGTAGTCAGCATTTTACGAAGAAAACTTCAAGTACACAGTCCAAAGTCTATGGATCGTAGAATTATTTTTGATTAAAGTATATATATATATATACTTCAATTTTCTCCAGTCTGAATTTTCATGTGCTCATTAAGGCAGTCAATGTTTGATTTGCAAACCTCAAAATAGAAATTCTTTCTTTATTGTGTTTTCATGTGACCTTGAAGGTGAGATTTCTGAGTAAACATTACCCCACATATTTGACTTAAATGGCTTCTCCCCAGTGTGTGTTGTGTGCACTTTGAGACCTGTGTTGTTTGTAAACCGTGCCCCACAGATTTGACACTTGAATGGTTTCTCGCCAGTGTGTATCCTTATGTTACATAGTGTGAAGGGGGTGTATATAATTGTATATACACCTTTTGAGAGTTGTATTGGTACTTAAGGGTAGATACGCTGTGGGTAGAGGTTTCAGTAGCGTTGCTAGTCTGTCAAATAAACGTATTGTTTTACATAACGGGGGTATGAACTCCTCGTTTGCTTTCGGCGCTTGTTGGGTGTTGAACTACTGTGTGTAACTTAACAGGTTTGTCGTTACGATGTGTAACTGAATTGTGTATCTGCTCTGCTGAGAAAATTCAGACCTTTTTAGTGATTACAGCCCGACAAAAGGCGAGTGAAGTAACTTATTCATTGATCGCCCCTTTTCCCAACCTTTTAATCGATCACCCCCAACACAGCATATATGGGTGGTGATGATTCATAATTTCCATTTGAATGCTAGTTTTCAGTATTTTTAACTAATAGATTTATCATTTACACTTGTAGAAGGAAGAGATCAGATTACTTAAAGGCTAAAAGCAAGCTCTGTTTTCCTGCCTAAAAGAGCACTTTTAAAAAGCTTATTTTCTGCTCGAACCATGTCATTATGAAATTGTCACATGGATTTGTTTTAAAGAATAGTGGCTGCTTTTGTAAAATTACTACTTTCTTTGCTCTACACGCTAAAGAAAATGTTAACAACATTAGCAGACTCGGAATAACGATCGACAGTTAAGATTCCTTTTTGTTTTGTTATCCATGTTAAGAGAATAGAATCTGACTTAGTAGCCGGATGATTCACGTTGGCAATGATGAAATGCCTCGCTTGTTGTGTGTTTTCAATCAATATAGGACATATCAATAGAATATACAATAGAATTAAAGTTCTTAAGAAGTTGTCGTGTGTGTGTGTATGCAAGCGTATGCATATGTGTGTGAGTCACTTATATGACTCCTTGAAAATGTCTGTGAAATGCTTGGCGTGCACAAATGAATGCGTGTGTATTATTGGAATCATACAGCCGTGCCGTGCTACGGATTTTGAACTGTCTATCATTTGTTTATATACGAAATAGGTAGGCTCCTGAGAGCATGAAATTTAGATGCATTTTCATTGGTCGAAAAATAGTTGGTATCCAAAATATTTATTGAGAGCAGCTGGTGACGATTCTTATTTGAATTATTTGGTCGTTTGAATTGGCGCCTTTTTCTATTTCGTTTGCACACGTCTTTTGAGCCTATTTTGTTAAGATTTTTGGAGGTGCTGTGTCTTTGTTGATTACAATACTTACCTTTCGGAAAGAAGCTGTTCATTGTATTATTTATTTGTTTTGAGTCTGTTCACTTCGTTTGTATTGTGTTCTGTTTAGCTGTGTTGGTTAAAACGCGCTTGGGTTTTGACCGTATTTAGCTGTGTAAGAAAAGAAGAGAGAAACAAAAAGACACGTCTAATCGTTATGAAGGATCCCTGAAAAAATGGCCGTTCTTATCTCACAAATAATTATGCTGAAAGCGTTCATGCTAAATTAAAGAGAAAAATAAAAATTCATAAACCAAATATTTGTTTTTTTTCTCACCAATTTAAATGAAATCATTAGTGATTTAAATATAGAAATCATCAGGCTTTCAAATACAGGTCAATGCTTTGCCCCATAGAACACAAGACTAAATGATTTAAAAAATGATCTCGAGAGTGGAAGCAATTTCAAAATTAGAGTTCATTTCTGCTATGACTGGTGAGGATATTCCAGAATATATAAGAGAGGAAGTGTCTGATCTGCCCTCTGTGAATGCTTCTGAATACAGTGCTACAAGTAATGCAGTTCTTGAGTCTAACTTTGAAATAATTATTTTATTCTAATTTTTAAAAATAATTTCTGAGCTCGTGCGCACACGTTGCACAGAGGTGCCAAATTTTTAAAAAATGTGTGCCAAAAATCTATTTTTTTCAAACTTTGATATAAATAAGCATTTTAATATATATATGTATATGCTCTTTTGTTGAGGATTTTTCTTCTAAAAGGGGAAGCGACTCTGTCTATACAATTAATATAGTTATCTCCCTTTTCATTTTGAAATTATTTCGACGGTGGAATTATTTTTGGGACCCGTTTATTTTATTTTATTAAATGAGTTAACTACCTTTGATCATTTGAGCCTCAACGTGAATTAAATGCACAAAAGTAATTTTCCTTTTTTTACGACTTCCTTGAGGCTATTTTCTTGAATCCAGGTCAAAAGACATCAGTGCAAAAAACATCAATCAAAATGCAATCAGTGTAGTACGGACGACTGCAAGTCATAAAGTTGAACGGTCAAAAGGTATCAGTCGAGAATGACAACACTGTACTACGAATATTTTAACTGAATTTGTATTAAGTGCTTTAATTTAAATTTAATATCTTTTTGTAAATTTGAATGAATAAAGGTTTTTTTTTATTTCGTACCATATGTCACAGGGAAAATAGAATAAGTAATAATTTAATTTTTTTTAATTTATAGTAATAAAATAACTGAAATAAGCTAATTGTTTTTTTACAACTAATTCGGCTCCAAAAAGCATTAATTTTTAATTAAAAGGTATAATTATACAACAGTCATCAGAAATTAACGTAATAATGAAATTAAAACCTTGAAAATGATTTGAGTAAAAATCATCTTAGTATCTGACTCCAAAAATAAATCTTTTTTTACTCAACTCTTTTAGTTTGTTGCGGTGATGCAGGAGGGGTGTGTGTGAGAAGATAAGATTTTCCCTTTTGTCGAGGAAGACAGATTTACCTCTGATGTATCCAACAATCATAATAATAAAAATAAAATAAACGTATAGGTTCAAGAGGAAATTCAACAAGGCAGTGATAGCAATTTACAACTCAGTTTTATTCAGTTAAATTAACAACAACATAGATGTTGTTCAAAGTGATGAAAAGGTAATATGTAAGTTGTAAGTTGTAAATAAAAAATGTGACGACTATATCACTGAACTCCGCCACAGGGCATTGCAATGCGAATTCGGAGATATTACCGATAGTCTTATTAAAGACATTTTGATATGTGGCATCTCAGATTTACGATTGAAAGAACAACCTTTAAGAGAACCCGAATTAAATTTAGATAAAACCATTCAAGCAAGACAAGCTACTGAGGAAACAAAGCGCCAATTAAGAATCTTCGCTGCCTCAGCAGAAACTCAAAACAGCAGCGATATTTCTACCGTAAATCGTCGACACGCACAAACAGTCGCAAAAAACTTCAAAAGCTTCCATGCCGAAACTAACAACAGAAACCACGCTAAATTTCAAAATTACATAAACTCATGTAAATTTTGCGGTGGCAGTCACCCTAGGAGCAATTATCCAGCATATCACACGATATGTAGCAAATGCGATCAAAAAAAAGGACACTCCTCTAAGATGTTCAGATCTAAAAGATCAGCACATAAAGTGAAAATTTCCTCAGATAATGATTCTGATAATACAGAATACTCCTTGAGCACAATTGATCCTAATGGTCCTAAACAAGAAACACAATTTAAATCACACAGGGTCCAAACAATAAATAACCACGAACATTCAGAACGATGGATTGTAAAATTAAGGCTTAACCAGTCTGAAATAAAACAAATTTAATTGACTCGTGTGCGGAAATCAATGTACTAACAACAAATTATTACTACAATCTCTATCCCCGACCCAAATTTAACAAAGCACTTCGGTCAAGTTAAAGCTTATAACAATACTAAAATTCCTGTTTTAAGAAAGCCTACGGCTACTTAAAAAATAAACAATTTGAAACTCCCGTTCTATTCATCGTTGCAGATATGAACTCTCAACCAATACTCGATGCAAATACATGCGAAAAATTGAATTTAATACAAAGAATTTTCAAAATGAACCATTCAGGTATACCAAATCAGTTGCAAGAGTTTGATGATTGTTTCAGTGAGATTGGCACTTTGTCGTCCACTCACCACATTACAATAGACCCTGAAGTAAATCCTGCCAAGAGATGGGAATAATAGTTTCTGTAAGGGAACCCACAGAATGGGTTAATTCCCTAGTAATCGTCGAAAAATCAAATGGAGAAACTACGACTATGTCAAGAGACCCACGTAATTTAAATAAAGCAATAAAACGAGAGCATTTTAAGCTTCTTACTGCTGAAGAAATATTTTCTGAAATCTATGACCCAAAGTACTTCTCTAAACTGGATGCCGCTAACGGATTTTGGCAAATCTCAGTTGATGAAAAAAGTTCTCGCTTATTAACTTCCAATACACCCTTCTGAAGGTATCGATTTACAAGATTACATTACGGAATATATAGCGCCAGCGAAGTATTCCAAATTGAAGTAGCACAAATAATTGAAGGAATCGAAAGAATAAAAGCTCCCAAGACGACATTATAATATGGTCTAATACTCTATCAGAGCATATAGAGAGACTAAAAGAAAGGGTGTGTGGTGTAAATGTTTATGTATGTATGTTTAATGTGAATAAACAAGTCGAAGCTACACGAACAGGGGGCCTGGTTTCCGATACCGGAAGTGAGGGCCCGGAGCTGGGAGCTGGGGGAAAATCTCTTTGGCCAGCGGCCGTCAATCTGAACACACCGTGTCTTTGTTTCTCTCTTCTTTTCTAAACACAGCCAAATACGGTTTTAACCAAACACGTTTTAACCAACACAGCTAAGCACAGAACATAATAAGAAAATAACAAAGATGTAATACTGGCGACGAGGAAAAAACAACAAACAAAGAAAACGCAGTAATAACGAACAATAAAAAAACAATTTCATCCGACCCACGTGTAACCATGACTCTTACACAATACGCACCTTTTCGACTGTAAATCGGATGGTAAGATCGTCCGATGAAAAAAATGGATCGGCAGATTGAAAAGATTCTTCATCGCGCAGATGATCAGAGATGATACTCGACAGAAAGCCATGCTTTTAACGTTTGCCGGTGATGACTTGAATGATATAGTACAGTCATTACCGGACGAACAGTTAACGCCACGAGATGACGAAACGCACTTCGACGGGCTAGTCAAAGCAGTCGAAAACTACTTTCATCCACAGCAGAATGTGGAATACCAGAGATTCGTTTTTAGACAAATCCGACAAAGCACACACGAAATCGATGACTTCTACTACGAGTTGAAAAATCTGGCGCCAACCTGTAGCTTCCTTGATAACGAAGCAGAGATAAAATCACAGCTAATCGATGGCTGTAGTTCATCTAAAGTCAGAGAAAGGGCACTAAGCGAGCCAAAGATGTCACTACAGGATTTGCTACAATATGCGAGAACAACGCAATTAACAGCCTCACATATTAAACACATGGCCTGACTACAGCACCAACTCACAAACAAGCCATACTACCAACATCACGACCGATCACAGCAACACTGTGGAAATTGTGGGGAGGAGGGGGGGGGTTATGGCCGCATACAATCGTCAGTGCAACAACTGCAAGAAACTAAACCACTTCGCCTCCGTCTGTCGCTCGAAACCTCAAACACAAGCCCCACCGTTTTCAACACGTCGCCATGGAAAACCGAACAAACGGGTAAACCACATCAAGGAAAGCCGAAGAGACAGCCCCGAATCAGGCAGTGATGATGTCGACTACATCTTCAGATGCGATGTCACACCACCACAAAATAACGTGAGTTGGCTAAACTCATTATCCGAGGAATACCACAGAGAGCTTGAAAACCACATGCACTCGCAACGGGAACTACATCAGCAAAGGTTGAAATACGAGAGATGTCCGAAAAATAAGGTACAAACATTTACTAATCCAACATGTTTATTGCTATACAAAAAGAACATTGTGCATATGTTACCAGCACTACCCTCTCCGAAGCGACTGGAGCCACCATCTGCAATTTCTTTTCAGAATTTGGAACGGTATAGGGTAGCTGATGGGGACTTTCTGGAGCACATAATCACAGGTGATGAGACCTGGGTGCATCACGTTTGCGTAAGGGTGGCATCCTGCTGCACAACAACGCCAATCCACACATGGCCAACCTGACAAAAGAGTGGATCCAGCGATATCGTTGGGATGTGTTACCGCATCCATCGCATAGTCCCGACTTGACTCCTTCAGATTATCATATGTTTGGGCCACTCAAAAGACATTTATCCGGGAAGTGGTTCCACTCAGATGATGCTTGTTGTTGCAAAGGTGCAAGGGTGGCTCCAGTCGCTCGACGCCACCTTCTTCGAGGTATTTATGCACTCGTGCACCGATGGGACAAGTGTGGCGAGTCATAGCGGAGTTGTCCCCCGTGATTAAGGGTAATTCCCTATTTCCACACACGGTCACGTACCAGCAGCCAATCAGGGACCAGCAATTAATCACGTAACAGGCGCGAGATTTGAATCATCCCTCTTTTTTCCACTCGCAAATGAATAAAGAAATGTTCGTCTCTTTCAAGATTGTCTTTTCGTTTGTCTCTCGTTGCTGTTTCCTTTTCCTGCCATTGATCGTATCTAAATGGAGTCAATTTCAACCCACCTTTTAAAAACCAGTACTATGGAGAAATCTAATGCATTCAAGCCGGCGTACCACAAAAGCATTCCTCCACAAGAAGGGCGAATTCTCATCAATAGGTCCGGCTTCTTTTCCTCAATAAATCCATACAAGTGCATCAAACTCGATGGTAACTACGTGGAAAAGTAGCATAGTAGTGCTGGTAACATATGCACGATGTTTTATTTGTATAGTAATAAACATGGTTAGATAAGTAGCTATGAACAGACTGAGATATAAAGATAGATAGATAGAGATAGAGAGATAGTGAGATAGACTGGGCCATTATTGAATGTGTGTACCTTACGTTTCGGACATCCCTCGTACTTCTCCGAGAAACGCCTCACCGAAGCTGAACAACAGTTAGCTGCAACTCTCGAGAAAAAAATCAAAGGGGGCAAAACACCTCGTCGAGAAATGCAATGAATTATCTGAAAAGTCTTCAGAAGTGGATCAAGCAGAAGCAATCAGCAGCAAAAATATCACCGTGAACCAACAACAAAACAAACCTACACGTTCACTACAAAGCCAGTCTGACCTAGACATGAAAACAAACATTATCGGCCACCTTAAACAAACTACAACTGAAAACGGGGACTCGCCAGCTAAGAGGAAGAAAATAAAAATAAACAATATAATCGAAACATCAACATACACGCAAAACGATAATTACATACTCAAAGAAAGGTTCAACCCACATGGTCACAATTCTGAAAACAAACATGGCGACGTTTCTTCTCGATTCGACCCATGTGGTCCAGGCATTTCTGTAAACAAAGATAACTACCATCCTTTTTCTTCTCCACCATCAACCGTGACGCCACCATTTTTCGGTAACGACCTCGAACTATTTTAACAACGCAGACTTTTAATTCCAATGGGACATTTTCCAACACAACCCTTCTGATAACAATAAACACAAAAGATAAATAACAAACTATTTAAAATAATAACACACACACACCCACACCCACAAAAAGTAAAACCACTTACTTGAGAAAGCAACACTAGAACACACAAACATAAACGAAAACAACAAAACAAAAATACAAACGAACTGAACAGACTCAAAACTAATATATACAATGAACACTTCCAGTAAGCTATTTTACTGAAATTTAATTCAATTTTAAATTTGAAAAAGAAAAGGTGAGTGGTGTAATGTTTATATATGTATGTATGTTTACTGTGAATGAACAATCCGAAGCGGAAGCCTCGTTTCCGATACCGGAAGTGAGGGCCCGAAAGCTGGGAATAATCTCTTTGACCAGCGGCCGTCAACCTGAACATATCATGTCTTTGTTTCTCTCTTCTTTTCTAAACACAGCCAAACAGAACATAATAACAACACAACAAAGAACACAAAGACGTAATAAAACTCATTTTGACCGACTACGAAAACACGGTCTAAAATTAAACAAATCAAAAAGTATTTTTGCTAAATCACTATTCTGGGTCACCTCATTACTAGTGAAGGGTTAAAACCCAATCCATCCAAAATTGAAGCTATCATCAGCATGCCTCTACCTAAATGCAAACAAGATTTGCAAAGACTTTTAGGCATGACAATTTATCTATGCAAATTTCTTCCAAATTATGCAGAAGTAACCACACCTCTTCAGAATGACATCGTCTGATCATTTGATGAGCCTCAAATCGAAGCAATTGTAAAACTCTATCCTGTTCTACAGTTTTACGACCCAAATTTACCTACAAAGATAATGCAAGTAAACATGGAATCGGTGCTATCCTCGAGCAAAATCACAACGGCAAATGGCTACCTGTTTCATTTTCTTCACGTGCAACTACTTCAACTGAATAGAACTACTTTATTCATGGCACTCACTGTTATGTCTTTGCTTTCGTTGGTTTGTTAGTTTTTGTTGGTTAAAAACTCGTTTGGTTTTTTGACCATATTTAAAAAAGAGAGAGATAACGACACGTGTGTTCAGGTTGATGGCCGCTGGTCAAGAGACCTACCGTAGCTGCCGAGAATGCGACTTTGCCCGGTCATTTCCGCTATCAGATCGATGCTTCGTCTAAGCTTGCCCTTTATTTACATTTGTAGGGCCACTTAAACGTAAGTGAACAATTTTGTGCAAAAACAGGCTCCAGGGATTTCGCGCCAATTTTCGCGCCAATTCCCCCCCCCCCAAAGTATTAACTATTAGAAAACTTCAAATATCTACATTAAAATAATATTCAACCAACTTCCTAAACCCTTGCCAGGAGCCGATTTTTTTTCCAAATGTAACTGGTAGTGGGAGATTCAATTTTACGCATTCAACTTCAAAGAGAACAGGGAGACAGCATTTCAATATTCCAACCCAACCAACAAACTTTGATTCAACTCTCATCATCAGCACCAACGCAAGAAGACCTCACTTCTTCTCCACCTTTCCAGCAGGTTGAGTTTACTACTGTTTTTTATCTCTTACGCAAACATACATTGAACTGTCTCTACGTCTGGTTATCGACACACGCACATGCGAACTGCTACTCACACCTGGTGATACATAGCACACACACACACGCGCGCGTGCACGCGCACACACGTGTGGACTGTTTCTCTCCGTAAACTCATTCCCTACTCACTATTACATTAGATTTTAATTCCAACTTACATATTACCTTTTCCTCCCTTTGAACAATATCTATTTTGTTGTTAATTCAACTGAATAAAACTCAGTTGTAAATTGTTATCACTGCCTTGTTGAATTTCCTCTTGAACCTACACGTTTATCTTATTTTTTATTCCTTTTATTGTTGGATACATCAGATGTAAATGTGTCTTCCTCGACAAAAGGGAACATCTCCCACACACACCTCCTGTATCCGCAACACATTTAAATCACGAAATACAATACATAGACGAAATAGACATTACACTCACTTCATGATCAAAAATGATCAAAAACCATTAAAACAAATCTTTTTTTAAACAATCGCAAAATCTCCTCCAAAAATACAAACATTCTTGTTAGCCTTGCAACGTTATGATTTTGAACAGAATTGCATACCAGGTCGCGAACCAGTTGTTGTTGATACTTTATCTCGAGCTTTTCTCCAGGACAATAATCCTGAAATATCTGATGCAGATATGAAGACTCACATACACTCTATTCTAAAAGAAACTTCCCCACGAGTGACAACAAACTCAATGTGTACCGGGTAGCCACTGCAGGCGACCCAACTTTACTAACACTCATCGAATATACAAAAAATGATTGGCCCCACAAAGAAAATAGTCCTTCTCCTCTTAAACCGTATGTTTCTATCCGCGACGAAATTTCTGTCGTAAAAGGACTTGTACTCAAATGTAATACGGATAATCGTAACTAACACTACGCATATGGAAGTTCTACAACAATCTATTCCGGTCATTTAGGCATTGAAAAATGCATAGCGCGAGACAACGAATGTGTCTACTGGCCCGGCGTAAATTCTCAAATCAAAGACATGGTTAGCACTTGTTCACCGTAATCAACAACCCGCTGAAATTCCTGTTACACCATGGACGAAAGTGGGAACAGATATATTTCATTTATATCTCAAATCATTTCTTCTCATCGTGGACTACACTGCAAGATGGTTTGACTTACATCAAATTCAACACTGCGAATAAAATATAGTCATAAAATGCTTGAACATATTTTCAAAATTCAGCATTCCACAAATCGTTGTTTTGTGATAACGGACCCGAATTCAAATCACATGATTTTAAAATATTCGCCGAACAATGGGACTTCGAAACACTTAAGATCAAGTCCAAATTATCCTCAATTAAATGAAATGGTTGAACGAAACATATAAACAATCAAGAGAACTCTCAAAAAAAATAATAATAATGATCCGAATTTAGCACTCTTAGCTCTACTAAAGAATTGAGTACAATCTCCTGCCAAACAGCTCATGAACAGAAACTTGCACACAAACCCCCCAAACATAAATCATCACAAAAAATTACACACATCACAAACAGAAAAATCTCACTCATCACGTGATGTACCTATACTCAAGCCAAATGATAGTGTCCGAAAAATAATTGGAAAAGAAAGGGTAAAGTAGTTAAGAAATTACAACAACCTCGTTCTTACTTAGCAATCACCGAGGATGGAAAATATATAAAATGAAACTTATAAAAAAAGTAGGATGTTATATAACCTTGTTAACACGCATACTAACTAATAAAGATACTACTACTATCAACCTAACATCACTAATAAATACTAGAGAGTGAATTATGTCCCTTTGCTGCGACGTCACTCCCTAACAGGGTTGCATGTTATGTCTGATTTCGGATATCGTGTCCGTTTTTCACCCTGTATGTACGATTACAAATTTTAAGAATCGCACATCCAAGATTGTCCGATTTAAGGCCCAACTCAGCGTTGCCAAATTTGATATTTTATATCTAAATTTAGATATTTTTTGTTGTTTTTATATATCGGATGTCAGTTCTAGCCACTATTAGCTATTTATTTTCATTATTGTGGTAATAACCCAGCTACTTTTAGCCACTATTAGCTATATATTTTAATTATTGTGATAATGCTCTACTTACTTTTAGCCACTATTAGCTAATTATTTTAATTATTGTGATAATGATCTAGCTGCTTTTAGGTACTATTAGCTATTTATTTTTATTATTGTGCTAATAATCTAGCTACTTTTAGCAACTATTAGCTATTTTCATTATTGAGATACTAATATAGCTACTGCTAGTCACTATTAGCTAGTTTTAGCCATCAATTATTTTCTGCACGAATTTGGAGCAGGGTTGACCATTTTGTCCGAATTTTGGAAAACTCGTGTCCTACCTGCTCCCTAACATCATCATCAGTAATAAATTCGTTTTTATTATAACTACATGGTTGTCCTTGTTCTCTCACATTATTCATCTTAATCCAATCATATCTTATTTAATCATCGTCCATCGACATACTAAACCCACTATTTTAATATTGTGTATTAATGTTGTGACGACCGAAAGGTCCAAATGCCCAATCCACATGAAATACGAAAATAAGGCTACCTACTTTTCGGCCGACGTCACAGCTCAGCCGCTGCTGATGTCAAGCCAGCATAAATAGCCAGGCAAAATCCCCTAACTTCACTCCTACGGCCCGTGTCCGCACGTAAAATCTTCGCTCCTCTCTCTAAAATGTTTCGTACGACTAGTCACAGGCGCCGACTGCAAACCTGATTCCCTCAACCGCGCGACGTAGATCGCTTATCGCTCGCTTCAACCGACAGAATCCGTCTTTGCTAAGTTCGAATCGCGACTACCCCTACTACGGAACAAAACCTCATCTTTCCCCATCTCACTCTCTCTCTCTACGATCGTATTTTTACTCCGTATGCTTTGC
>VCCN01006250.1:621688-626688 GCA_006491835.1 Architeuthis dux
AGCAATTATTGGGTTACTGGAGTTGGAGTTGGTAAAAATGTGCCAACTCCAACTACTCCAACTAATATTGTAATATAATGCATTGAAATTTCAAATTTTATAGATACTAATTCAATTAACCTATTTTTTCTTTTTAGGCTATATTTTAATTTACAGTGAAGGCTGACTTTATATCCCTTGCACAAATTCACTCAGGCAAAAAGAGTTTTAACAAAGACGGCAGGCTTTGAACACTTTACAATCACAACAGATGGTAAATATTATCTGTGTTAGTGTATTGCAGGAGATGATCTTGCAGCATTTTCATCATAAAGTGTTAGAAGTGGTAGAAGAGAGAGATAGCAGTACAAATATTCCATCTACTACAGAGTTAAAAAAAAAGATCAGAAATCTACTGGAGGACAAACACAATTATCAAAATGGTGGTGAAAAATAGTGTACCTGTATCTTTTTTTTTCACAACCAGCCTTTTTAGGCTTAAATGGAGAAATGACTTTGGACTGTGGAAAGAGAAAGTATAAGGAGTCTGGTAATTGAAGAAGCCAAATATAAGGAACAAGAACTTCAAAAAAGGCTGATGGGAAACTTTGTCTTTATCAAAATGGATGCATGCATACATCATAGAATCAACTACTTTGTCATTAAGATTTGATTTGTTGAAGACAATAAAATGACTAGCATTCCAAAGGAAATTATGAACCCGCTATATATGCTTCTTTTTATCTAGTGAATTAAGCACTGGTGGTGAAAATACTACCAGTATGGCTTGAACCATAAATTCATGATTTAAAAAAAACAAAAAACAGGTCTTGTTAGTCACTCAATAGAAACGGTCACGTGACCAACATCTTTAGGCAGTTTGGCACAATTGGTAAGAGAGTCGCCTAACAATCCTTTGGTCATGATTTCCATGGTAAAGAAATGCTAATTTTATTTATCGGTTTGGTTTAACATGCCAGAACAGACAACCAGTGAAGAGTTTATTCCCCTAAATTAGATGAGGATTGTTCCCTGTTCTTGTTCTTGTTCTTTGTAGAAAAACAAAGTTAACTCCAGACTTGGACGGGATTTTGACAATATATAGATAGATACTTATATATAAATGTCAGAACATATGAATAACCTAATTCCAGCAACAGGGTTTAAACCGGTTTATTGTGGGTAGTGGTTATTAATAACAACAAAAATAATAATTATTAAACACACAACAGATGAAATATATATGGAAAGGTATGTTTCCTCACCCTCCAGTGACCAACGTCTTTTGGCAGCATGTTATGTTGGCGGTGATCAATTAAAAAAATTGGAAAAGGGATGATCAATGAATAAGTTACTTCTCTTGCATTTTGTTGGGTTGGGATCACTAAAAGGTCCAAACTTTCAAAAAACAAGGGACCAATTTAGCATAAACTTAAAACTTATTGGGTGGGGTTCAAAAAACAAAAAATGGTTCTCCCAACTCATTAAAGGGAGTGTGTGTGCAAAATTTAAAATTTCTACTATAAACGGTTAGGGCTGGGCGAAGTTCGAATATATAGATACACAGATACATATAAATGTCAGAACACATGAATAACCTAAACCCAGCAACAGTTTTTAAACAGATCTGTTGTGAGTAGCAGTGATTAAAACCTAAACCACCAAGAGTTTTCAAACCAGTGTCTTGTTGGTAGTAGTTATTAATAACCCAGATATGGGGAGTAAAGGACACCCAGACACATCACACCAGCAAATGTCTTTAGAAGTTTTGGAAGTTTTTAAAATTAAAAGAGAGCATGTTCCATGTATTGTAACAGATGATGCTTCAAACATGTTGAGTACAGTTGAGAAAATGAATAAAGCTAACAAAGCACACAAATATTGGAAGATAAGGATGACATTCCCGCAAGCGGAGAGCAGTGAAATTTTAGATGATATTGTTGACGATGCATCTAAGCTATTTTCAGTTCAACATATGCATTGTGCTGTGCATACACTGCAACTAGCAATAAGAGCTGGATTGAATGATCCTCACACAGCGACACTCATTTGGAGTGAACACTGCAATAGTGCTAACTGTTCAGCGTTGGTTCAATAGGTTTAGGTCTGGAAATATGGATACCAATAATAACCTTGAAGGAGGCCCAAACCTGTTCTTAATGATGACGGATTATCACTGACAGTGACTAACGACATACAAACAATGGTTCAAGCACTGTTTGGAGCCGTTAGGACTTCAACAGCGACCATATTATGTCATTTTAAGGCATTAGTAAAGGTTAAAATGTTGGAAAAATGGGTCCCACATGAACTGAGTGAAACCAGACCCCACACCCCAGGCTCCACACCCCAGGCCCCACACCCCATGCCCCACACCCCAGGCCCCACACCTCTCAGCTGACTGTGTCTAAGATTAGAGAATTAAGGCAGGTCTGTTTAGTCACTCAATAGAAACCATCACATGACCAACATCTTTTAGAAGCAACCGTGTTGGGGGTTGATCAATTAAAAAATTGGAAAAAGGAGTGATCAATGAATAAATCACTTCTCTCATCTTTTGTTGGGCGGTGATCACTAAAAAAAAAGTCTGAATTTTCAAAAAACAAGCGTGAATGCTGCCGGACACAAAACCAAGGGCTCAATTTAGCATAAACTTACATTGTAAATTGAACTGGAAACTTATTTTGGGGAGTAATTTTCAAAAAAACAAAAAACTGTTTTTTCTAGACATAAGTAAATGGTTTAATTTTTCAGTCTTCTAGCTCCATTTGTGTATGTGCACACATGACACATACATAATCACACAATCACTTAAAAACTGAATGTTGACAGGTTTGGTTGAGAGTTTCTAATATAAAATCTGGCAGCATCCTTCATATTCACCTGACATTTCTCCTACAGATTTTCATCTTTTCAAGTCTTTTTAATTTCATATCCATAATAAAAGGTTCAATAATAGGGAAGCCATAAGTTGTGCTTTTACTGAATTTGTGACCAATAAACCTAAAGAATTTCATAGAGATGGCATATCACTAGAGGAATATTGGAAAAAGGTTATTGCTTCAAAAGGGTCTTATTTTGATTAAATATTTACTTTTTTGTTTATATCATCTTACTATTCAAAAAACAATGTAACAATCTAATATTATATAGATATTTTCTATAGTTTTGAGAAGGGTCATTAATATTGAAATAGCATCTTCCTCTTTGGGAGGAAGTCCAGATTATTGACAGAGAATGTTGTTGGAAGCAGAGAAAAATCAAAGAGGCAGCTCACATCAAAATGTCGACTAAATGCATTAGCCAGACAAGGGCAGATTTCAACCCGATGTGGCTTCCACTTCTCAACAAATCCAAACCCGACAGAACAAAGACACAGAAACACTAGGGCCATGCGCTATAAGGGCTACCCCCCTTTAAGCATAATTTCTGTTTAACCCATCACACTCAGATTTAACACCTGAAGAAGGCCGAAGAATGGATCGGCCGAAACGTCGTGTTTATAACCGTCCGAGGAACCATTTCAATAATATTATATAGTTGTATGTTTATATGTATGTACTTATGGTTTTATATATGTGTGTGTGTGTGTGTGTGTGTGTGTGTGTGTGTGTGTGCATATATATGTATGGGTGTGGTGTGGCATAATGGTTATTGGCATGAAAAATGAAATCATTGAACCATATTCAAATTCCCAGATTGTCTATGTTCATTTTGCACTGATATCCTTGGGAAATGCACAAATCTACTTCTTCTTACAAATGTCTCATCACTGGCATGCCACAATCTCTGATAGAGAAAAGAGTAAACCACTCTCCCAGAACTATCTTTACTTGCCTAGGCAGTAACAGTTTCCCCCACAGTTAACCTACAACAGAACAGAATAGATAGGTCTGGTTAGTCACTCAATAGAAACAGTCATGTGACCAATGTCTTTTGGCAGCATGCCTTGTTGGGGATGATCAATTTAAAAATTGGAAAAGGGAGTGATCAATGAAGTTACTTCTCTGGACTTTTGTTGAGCACTAATCACTAAAAAATCCAAATTTTCAAAAACAAGCATGAACGCTGCTGGATACAAACTAAGGGACCAAATTGAACCCCCTACTAAAAACTTATTTTGAGGAGGAATTTATTAAAAAAAAATTTTTTATAATAAGCAATAAATGTTTAAATTCTCATGCCTCTAGCTCCATTGATGCAGCCTGTACATGCGACACATAAATAGCCAACTAGAATCACTTGAAAACTGAAGAAACCTATGCTGACAGTTTTGGTTGACAGTTTCTAAATGCAGAAGGTCCCAGTTTGATTCCCGGTATGAGCAAAGAGTGTGGAAAATTCTTCATTAGGACAAATTTCTCAGTGCACTCAGCAGCTAATTGAGTACACTCTAAGTTTGATTAGGGTGGCGGTAATCCCTTCAGTGGATTTGCATCCTGCCAAGGGGGTGGTCATAAAAACTTGTAAGAATAAAGTCTTGGTCTCGACCAGACTTGAAACTTACAAGGATCACTAAGCTGACACATGCCCCAATGGGATTTGTCTCATAAGAGACGGAAGCTTTACTCTTAGAGAAGAGATATTATTAAAAATCTAAGCCACACATGGATTATATTCCAAGAGTTGTTTGGACTATTGATTTCATTCTTTCTGTTGCTTTAGTTGTTGCCACAACATTTTGGCCAATCCATTCAGTCTTCTTCAGGTGAGCAATCAGAAAATTTGTAGCAAACAGAAACAGAGAAAACAAATGGCTCAAATATACTGATCAGATCATAGAATAGTTGGCTGTGGTAACAACAGAAGCAACAAAAAGAATGAAATCAATAGTCCAAACAACTAGAGTTAGAGTAATAATGACTCTTCTCAAAATTACAGAAGATAATCTGTATTATAGCTAGTTATTTACTAAGCTTCTTAAGTTTGGCACAAGGCCACAAATATAGGGTACTCATTAACTATTGAGCCGAGATGGGTTTGGGTCATAATCCTGAAAGACACAATCCTGAATGCTATAA
>VCCN01006250.1:629188-634373 GCA_006491835.1 Architeuthis dux
CATGTACTAAAAATAAAAATAAATGATGTTAACTTTAGTTATTTATCAATTTTATCATAGTGCAATTTGTGAATATAGTTATATGAATACCAAAAACAAAACTGAACCCCTATCGAAATAAATGCAGTGAAAGTAAAAAAAAAAATGTATAATAATTTTGACTTGTTAAAAAATACGCCCATGCTTAGTTTTAGTCATGTAAACAAAAAACTTACGATAACGATAGCCTCCCATACTTTAAAAATCTAAACGTTACTTTTTGTTCAGTCCTAAAAATGCGTTTTGGTTGCTTTCAAAATCACGGAACTCTTTGGAAATTATAATCTATAACTATCACAGTGGAATATCTAAAGCCTACAACCGTTATTTTTATTGTTTTTTTTTTAGGTAAAACGCAATTTTTAGGGAGAAATTCGTGCCAGATAGGATAAGCAAATTTCCATTGTTATAAGGGTGTACATTCGTGGGTAGTTGGGAGCGCTGATGTCAAGACAGGTGTTTAAGAAAGATCCTGGGTAAACTGGTGGCTACTGAGAGGTCGTTTTTAAGGCTTATGTGCGTGCGTGATTAATGGAGAAGCATTGGATTAAGTGCATTGACAAGGAAGGGAATTATGTTGAAAAATGAATATTTGTTGTGTAAAATAGATGCTTTTTTCATCATTAAATTATGGACTTATTGACTTACCAACGTATTATTCAGATTACTGCTTTCTTCATCACTGTTGTTATTACAGGGCTATTCGAATTTATAAGTACCTTTCTTCATCCAGAACGTATGGACCTTTATTCAAAATAAAAGGACATTCTCCGTTTTTCGAAAGTTCGCTTCACGCCACATATTCCCTTTTACGAAAACAGCCGAAAAAGCGAAAATGGCGTTCAGCGTTTGTTTTGCAGCGAGCCGTTATAGAGGGAGTGTCGTCTTTCTCTCTCTTCTACATCCCAGTCTCCTGTACCTCCCACCGTCCCCAACCTTCGACGACTCAGCCTAACATACCATCATCACCATTTTGGGGTTCTGGGAATGATCAAAACATGTTCACATATAAATTAATGGTATTTGCTTCTTCGCTTTACGCCATTTCGGCTTAAGAAAGTTTTTTTTTTAATAGAAATGCTCTACTTTCAGATAGCGGGGGAAAACCTGTACATTGTTTACATTTGCCTACAAAAACCCTACCTGGTGCAACTAGTACTTTATTGGTACCCTGGGGAAATTTGACAGCTGTTTCCGGTGTATAAGATTCTCCTAATACCTATATACCACTGCAAAGAATACCTAACTTCCGCGTTGGTGGGTGTTTGGCTCACTGGAATGCAGGTTAGAAGAACTTTTCTTACGTCTATCACTCTCACCCAGTTTTTTTACAAGGTGAAGCCCTGTCTCTACTGAGCACAATAATAGCCGTTCTGAAAAGTACCCGAAATGACTTGAGGGTTCCAGCTGATGAGAATGGACAACTAGTGATCTCTGCTACTGCTCTGCTTAAACCGAATACAGAGAAACCTCGATTATCCGAATTTCAAGGTCCCGTTGTTGTGTTATCCGAACAATCGATTATCCGAACAACATATTCCCGTTTCGTTCGGATAATCGAGGTCTCTCTCTATATATATGTGTATGTGTGTGTGTGTGTGTGTGTGTGTGTGTGTGTGTGTGTGCTCACGCATGTGTGTCCTTAAGTTTTTGTCTATCGAAAAAAAACTTTCCTATTTTCAATAATCACAATATAAATGACAATAAACAGTGAATCACTAGGTATTCAGAGAAAATGACGTTTGAATCATTTGAATTTAAAGCAAAAAACAAAATAATAAAAAAACAAGAAATAACGAAATATGTACAACGTGTGTTGCAACTTTAAACGCGCATACACGTTACACACTCCGCATGTGCGTGCGCGCGGTTACAGTTGGGCCAACTCAAAAAATATTTTCGCGCTAGTTTGCTACCAAAAGGCGGTAATTTTTTTTTTTAAGAAATGGCCCAAAACCGCCAAAATAGACATTAAAAATGCTCAGAAACAGCTAGGAAATGGCCAAGAATGTTCAAGCGGAAACGCGCTAATTTAGCGCTTTTTGCACTGCCAAAACAAGAAACGCGCTAAATCGGCAACACTGGTTGGGTCCAGCCAGTGTAGTGACATCGTTTTGCTGCGAGAAGCTTCAAAATGAATCCAAGTTTGCTCACAGTTGTTAGTTAAACTTACTTTTCAACACCTCCAGACAAACATAACACCCAAACTGCCATTCCCCTCCCCCTTCTCTACCCTACGAAATTGCCCGGGTATGCGCATCCCGGGTAGTATTTTATAGGTGAGTAAGATGGGGGCAGATGTGCAAACGTAACGAGAATAAGGAAGGATATGTTACGGCATGATTGTGAGACTATCGATTTCGTGAAATCCCTGGGGATTTCGTGAAATCTCTGAACATATCAGTAATTTCATAAAATCCCTAGATTCACAATGAATGTACTAATTAATGGTTAACAAGCTTGTGGTGTTGACCATTTCTACTGTAATGAGTTCTATCCTCACTGGGCGCCCCACTACTGTAGCCTTGTGTCTAACTAAGCTGTATATACACTGTATATACCGAAGCAGAATATACTTGATATTTACTAAGTTTAGCTTAGTTTGACACAAGGCCAAAGTAGTGGGGCACCCAGTGAGAATCGAAATCATTACAGTAACAAATTCAGCATCATAGGCTGTTACCCATTACGACACTGATTGTGAAACTAAGAATTTCATGGAATTACTGAAATTTTCAGGGATTTCACAAAATCCCTAGGGATTTCACGAAATCACTAGTTTTACACTCTTACTGTAACAGATATATCATTTAACGAAAACACTAACTAGAAAGCACACAGAGCGCATACCTCTGCCAACGCCATTGTCGGGGTAAGTAATTGTACATGGATCCGCCCCCCCCCCCAAAAAAAAAAAAAATTTAAGGACTGATTAAATTTTGGCACGGATCCATGCTCAATTACCTCCCCTCTGACATGAGTGTATACATGAATGTATGGGAAAAAATGGAAAAATATCTCTCAATCCAAAAAAAGATTCCTGGATCCGCCCTCAAATTCCACAAAATTTCATTGAAATCCATTCAATACTTTCGGAGAGGTTGTATGGACAGACGAACAGACGAACAAATAAATAACAGACGAGAGACCAATTACATATACCTCGTTTCAACTTCGTCGACAGAGGTAAATAACTGCGTTAAGATCTCTCACACGCAGAGATGGAGAGCAGTTCAAGCTCTCCATCTCTGCGTGTAAAAGATCAAGGTATGCGTCTTGCTGTGGAGTAGTAGTTAGCAATTTAGTCTCGCGGGCCATCAATGGAGTGAGTTCGATCCTAACTGGCGCCTGTACACTTGCGGCCTTGGGAAATCTCGTAGTTTAGCGTCCCACATTAGCACGCCGTGGGGCACAAAATATTAACTAAGCAAATATCGAATCTAAAAAGTTTTTAAAATATCTTTTTTAAATAGAGTCATTTTTTTTCGATGGTATTTTTATTTATATTCATGCAATATCGAAAGAACAGATTTCAAGACTAAAAAAATGAGTGTGCTCCGGACTGTATGGTAAAATTAAAACAAATGTCAGTGATGGGTTTGGGGAATGGGTATACGGTAATGTCTACATTAGTAGACATTGAACATACAAAAAACCTGGAAATTGAGAATTAGGTATACGCCGTACCCCATTTCTATCCCTGATGGAGTGTTCACTTTTATTTTACTTCTGAATTTTTTTTATTAGATTTGATGTCAACTTAGTATTTTGTTATAACAGACCAAGTGTCCTCACAACAACCGTGATCATTTGGGACGCTAAACTACTAGATCGCCGTGGCCTTGTGCCATACTAACCTAAGCTTACTAAATAAATAGATAGACACTACAGACAGACAAGTACCGGCATGAAGAAACATCTTTTTAACATCTTCACTGTGTACACAGTAGTGTGTACACACCCACTCACACAATAATCGGGTGTGTATGCCTCTCTTTTTGGCAAAACACACATATTTTATCATCGTGTATGATATGGTCAGACTATTTTCCTCCTATATGTTCATTTATTCACAACGTTTCGGCCGTGTATCCTCCGGCCTTCGTTGGGTGTTATTGGTTCTAGAATGTGGAATCGCTACCTAGAACGCATATAACCAAGAAAACCCGACGAAGGCCGGGGAGTAAATGGCAGAAACGTTGTTTAAATAAATGAACATATAGACGAAGAAAATACTCCGACCATATTATGTACAATGATTAACAAAATTCAGACAAGAACACACATATATTTTATTTTGCATCTGGTGTTTTTCAGTGAGTGAGTAACGAAATAAGAGAGGACATCTCAATTATACTCACTAGTTGAAAACTTACGGAGTTTGTATAAAGGTAACACAACACTGACAGTGTCACTTTAAACTTTATCTGCCAAACCAAAAACAAGCATAGATATGAGGCCTGTTCGGAAAGTATCAGACCATTTAATATTAATGAAGAATAGCCTACCTAGGGCAATGACACCTTAGTCCCCATCAAATTACCTCGCACACACATCCCGGTGCCATTTCCGCTTTTCAAAACGATCTGCAAAGTCCTCTTTCGAGATCGCCATCAGCTGCCTCGTCGCGTTCTCTTGAATTTCATGAATCTATACACAAACACAAGACTCAAGAAACTCAAGAAACTAAACATCAACGTGTCTATCTTTATACAATAGGCCCTTTAAAAAATGGCCGTGTGCCAAACACAGCTTCATACACCGCAAACAAGCAGAAACCTACGTTGTTGTAACTCATGTTTATACATACATGCGTCAATCTCAGAAGAGATGTTACTGATACAAACACTAACGGTGGAGAGACACAACAACAAAACAAATATAAACATTTAGATGCGATGCCTCGCCGTGGAGCAGTGGTTAAGTTAGTCTTAAGGGTAGTGAATTCTATCCTCACTGGGTACACCACACTGGATGCCTTGTGGCAGACTGACTAAAACTTAAATAATTATACTCCAGAAGGAGCACAAGCCACCCCGCATGAATTTAGGCACTTTCTCACTACACCCACTTTCAAGTACTTTGCATAGTTTACAGGAGCACGTTTGAGTGTGTGTGGAGGAATCGTGTGTGCATGTGTGTGTGT
>VCCN01006250.1:739305-775007 GCA_006491835.1 Architeuthis dux
AATTGCTTTTTTTTGCAGATTCAATGTAAATAAAGATACAATTCATTATTATTTGAGTTTGTTGAGTCCTTAACAGCAATAGTGTCTACCTAAGAAGTTAGACTAATTTTCAAGTACAATTTCAAATTAGGACCTAATGCTGCTAAAGCTGTTGATAATGTCATCAAAGGCTTTGGAGTGAACACTACTACAGTGCGAACTGTTCAGTGCTGGTTTCATAAGTTTAGGTCTGGGAATATGGATACTAATAATAAACCTTAAACCCAAACCTATTCTTAATAATGAAGAATTATATTGACAACATTGGCCAACGACCCACAAACAATGGTTCAAGCACTTTCTAGAGACTTTAAGACTTCAACAGGAAACATATCATGTCATCTCAAGGCAATAGGAGAGGTTACAAAATTGGAAAAATGGATCCCTCATAAACTGAATAAAATGCTCCATGTCAGTGCAAGACCATATAACTGTTAGCTGACTGTGTCTAAGCTTAGAGAATTGGGATATCAAGTCTTGCAGCCTTCTCCATAATCACCTGACATTTCTCCTACAGATTAGCATCATTTTGAACTTCACATCCATAGTAAAAGGTTCAATAATATGGAATCCATAATTTGTGCTTTTACTGAATTTTTGACCACTAAACCTAAAAAATTTCATAGTGATGGCATATTATCATTAGAGGATTATTGGGAAAAAGTTATTACTTCAAATGGTTTGTGTTTTGATTAAATATTTACCTTTATCTGTTGTTTATATTATTCTCTACTTTACTATTTGAAAAATGACATTTCATATGTAACAACCTAATAAATTAATGCTGACAATGTGAAAAAGTAAGTGTCTGGGGTTTTCACGGCCTGGTTGACAAATTATGACTAAAGACACACACTTGTGGATATTAACTCGTTTTCTGGTTAAGCTTTTTTTTTAATGAACTTACATCCCACAATGGAATTCTCAGCTATGGAGTTACGTGTATGCTAAGCTTTGAGAATTAGACAAGGTTTTTTCCCTTGGTCTCTAACATTTGTTAAACTCCAGTCCGAGTTGGAGTTGACTTTGTTTTCCCCCCCGTAACAAGAACAATCCTCACCAAAATCCTCTTCATTCCGTATTTTGATTTGAAATCACGACCATGTAATTGGAAGGCGGCTCTCTTACCAACTGAGCCAAACTGACAAGTCTTATATACCTACAAATTTATTTATTATATATACAATACAACAGTTACTGTAATCATCTTCAGTCGGATTTGAAGTAGGATTGGAGTTTGATCCTGCAGCAGCCAAGCTTGTCTAATAAACAGTTTATATAACACCACTGTTATTTACACAAAGGACAAATCACTTCTCTTCATATATAAAGTTGGCAATTAGAAACTCTTACAACTTTGTAATTATGTAAGAGGATATATATATATGAAGGGAGTTTCAGCACAGCAGCTAAATGGGTAAGTATGATTTTGTATCAATGCTATAAGATTTAATGAACAAGGTCTGTCCAGAAAGTATCCAACTACTTGGAATAACTCAGGAACCGGCAGCACAGCTTTGATGTAGCGTGGCAACCAATCAGAAGACACATTACTGCACATGCATGAACAGACATTTAGTAAGTCGGGGGGGGGGGGAGTAGAAGTGCTCAGTGTTGCTAAAAACCGCACTAAAATCTTTTTTAAATAGCCAAAAATGGCAAAAACACACCAAAAAGATTAAAAATGGTCAAAAACACGCCAAAAATGGCCAAAATATTTAAGCACGCCTGTGCTAAGTTAGCGCTTTTTCACTCTGACAAAGCAAAAAATGGCCAAGTGTCTAATGAAAGAAGGTGAAGCAATTTCAAGCACTGGAGATGTGTTGTAAAAATGGTTTATGTTGTAAAGATTAGCACACTAAAATTAATTCACATCACATTCACCGGGGGTAGAGCAAGTGATTTCCAGGAGTGGCCAGGCCCCCTTGTCCCCGCCCCCTTGGCGACAGGCCGGGGTAAAAACAAGTTCATGGAACTACAGGCATCCCCCATTATAACACAGGTGTTGGGGTCCGAGAAAGCCAACCATGTTATAACCGAGCTGCAATAAAAGTTGAACTATTTTGGAACTAAATCTAGCTATTTTGGAGCTGGATTAATATTTTGAGGTCCACCATCAACCCGCATTATAATGTGAACCGCCCTACAACAAACCGTGTTATAACAGGGGAGGTCTGTATTATTTTTGTTTTTGCTTTTAATCACAATTTTCTAGGTCAAATACCTTCCGACTGTTAAAGTAAGCAGTATGGATTAAAAATAAAGAAATAGTTTCTAACAAGACATGAACTCACATCCCATATCCCAGGAGCTTGTCTGTCATATATACTTGAATATACTTGAAATAGGCTTTTTTTCACAGCAGCTAATTGCATCATTAAGCCAGCTTCAGTGTAGTTGGGCTGGGTTTAAACTAATAAGAAAAATGCTAGTTAAATTTGGTATGTCCGATATCAGAATAAAGATTATTTAAAAAAATATTGATATTCTGGGATGTGATTCTCGGATGTGACCCACTGTTCCATACGTTTGCTACTATTGCAGAAAGGAAATTTTTTCTAACACCAGTGGAGGCCTGAATTTGTAGTTTATGGCTGTATCCTCTGGTTTTACTGCAGATAGATGAAATCAGCATTTTCTTATCAGGGCATTTTGAGCAATGAACGACAGTATCCACTTTATGTATGTTGTTCCGGATTCTATAAACATCTAGTAGGTGAGCACGTTTTCTTCTGTATTCAAGGGTCTCTAGATTGAGTTGTTTTAATCTTTCAGTGTAAGATATATCTCCCAACCTCGGAATGATCTTGACCAATTTGGCCACAAAAACCTCTAGTTAGACAGGGGCACAAATCTATAGTCATGTCTTCCACTTAAATGAGTTCAGTTACTTTTTAATAAAACCTTAGATTAAATTAATAAGACATAAATATTTTTTTTTACCACGTGTCCACTCCAAATCTTCATACCATATTGTTTTTTGCTACATAGTAATAGTAGGGTTGTCATACATCTGTATTTTCCTGGACATATTCTCCATTTAGGTCTCGAAATCTTCATCAAGAAATAATTTTTCAAAATTCTTTAAAAGTCAGGAATTTCAGCTTTAATCATTTTCTCCACAGAAAAAAACATTAAACTGTAATGATTAGAGAGAGTGAGAGAGAGAGAGGCTGAGAAAGTGTAGCCAACTTAGCAGTTTTAGGACTAGCGTGTAGTGCCATGCACAACTTTTTCTTGTTCTTCATTAATTTTTTTCATATTGCTATTACATCCATAAATTTTTTAATGGCCTTTTTTACACTGTAGCATTTGTTTTTCTTGCACTGCATTTAAGGCATTTTAGCAAGAATTCTGTTCAAATGGAACACATTGGAACCATGAATTTCGGTCACTATAAGCAGTAGTTTTTAAAAAAATGAATTTGCATAAAAAGGACAAAATTATAGATTACATTTGATTCTGTTTTTGCACAATGGGTTCTACTAAGCGGCTATTCCATGTAATCGATGTTCCATTCAACCAGAATCCACTGTACATTATAATATACTAGTCATTATCTGTGAAAAATGTATACATATACTGGAGGCCATAATACATTCGGTAAAGATATCTACCCATGTTTCACATTCTTTTTCTTACTTTAAGACTTGATAGTTCACTACATCAAAGCTGTTAATAGTGTAAAAAAAATATTTATGTCTTATTAATTTAATCTAAGGTTTTATTAAAAAGTAACTGAACTCATTTAAGTGGAAGAGTCCATTGTTTCAAATGGTGGGTAAGATATATTTTTATCAGCAAAATATAAATTTTATCTTACTTTTATTATTTATTACAGACAGAGAAAAAGTTGCACTGTTTATTATATAGATATATTTTCAGTCAACAAGTTGTATTATGTATTACAGACAGAGAAACAAAGAGAAAAAGTCGCACTGTTCATTATATAGATACATTTTCAGTCAATAAGTTTTATTATGCATTACAGACAGAGAAACAAAGAAACAAAGAGAAAAAGTCACACTGTTCATTACATAGATAAATTTTCAGTCAACAAGTTTTATTATGTATTACAGACAGAGAAACAAAGAGAAAAAGTCGCACTGTTCACTATACAGATAGATTTTCAGTCAGCAAGTTTTTTTATGTATTACAGACAGAGAAGCAAATAGAAAGAGTCGCACTGTTCATTCAGATAGATTTTCAGTCAACAAGTTTTATTTCCACTTATCTTATCTTGATGGGTAAAAGTTTTCAAATATAACAAAAGACCAAAGTGTCATCAAATTCAAAAATATTTTTTTAGAATATTAAGCTATATTTAGCTTACAGTGACATGGCCCTTCCCTGGTTAACAAGAAAAATAAGTTTTATTGTCTTTCCTTCTTCTTTATTGTTGTATCACCTGTGTCTAAATTAATGCAGCTGCTTGTCCTAAGTATCAAGTTTTACTTATTTTATAAACACTTTTATTCTGCTATCTCCAGGTATAAAAATACAAAAAATGTTAAACATGATGTTATTGTTATTCATTCTTTTTCTTTGTTTAATATGGTCTTCACACAGAAGAGGTGATATCGTTTTTTGAAGGATGATATAAACAACAAAATGGTAAATATTTAATCAAAATACAAACCATTTGAAGTAATAACCTTTTCCCAATGATCCTCTAATGATAATATGCCATCTCTATAAAATTCTTTAGATTCAGTGGTCACAAATTCAGTAAAAGCACGAATTATGGCTTCCATATTATTGAACCTTTTATTATGGATATTGTCATGACCTCTGGACAACAGGAGTTGGCTTGTGCTATTTTTTGAAGCACTTCCTGCTTGTCTAGACAGTTGACCTTGGGTCAATCTCAGCGTCTCGAGTTTCCTGCACTTGTAGGTAAAGTCACCAGTTAGTGTCAACTTTTGAGACACACCTATTTCGGCATCTCCTAATTCAAGCATACCTAAAGATCACCTGAATCTTCTAAATGCTAACCACACTCTATTCTATTTTTCCTCCCTATCTTCTCAACCACTAACCAGTACTAAAGCCACTAACTAAAGCTAATACTAAAGAAGAAACAGACAACTGAAGAACTTGACTGATCACCTTGTATTTCTACATAGAAAAAAAGGTAGGTTGTTTTTCATATATATTGTTTGACTTTGTGACTTCCTTCGAAGCCCAAGTCATCACAATTATAATTGTGATACTTTGTGTTAATATAAGCCATTATAAGATGTATTGAGTTAATAATGACATAACCTATTTTTATTGCTGTTATATTGTTGGTAAAAAAGTAAAATGTCTCAACTAAACTTGTTTGAGGATATATTATGTCACATAGGGAGAGATTATTGATCCATAAAGGTCTTTACATTAAATGTTATGTATATTTCATTTTTGTTTTGATTTGTTTGAAAATAATAGCTAACTACAAAAATAGGAAGGCCAACAAGGTATGTTATGCACTGGGCCCAATCAATATTAAATTCAGCCCTGAAGGGATCTAATATAGTTAAAATTAAAGATGCTCTAATATCAGAGAGAGAGAGAGAGAGAGAGAGAGAGAGAGATGGAATCATTGCACTTATAGCATGTTGATCAACATGTAAGATGCAGTTAAGAAATTGAGTTATTGCATAAAATTCACCATATATATCGAATATATACGGAAAATATCTTAGATATTCACATTCTCTTAGGAAAACGGATTTTCCTCCAAGAATGTTAATAATTTTGCATAAATGATTAAAATAAATTTGAAATTAAGATGTATTTCTCTATTCTACAACATTATTTAAATAAAAATAAATAACATTAAAAATATCATTTTATGAAATTATTCAGTCAGATAAAGTTGAAAATTTATAAAATTATATTTTGTTTACTGACGTAAATTAAATAAATAACAGAGAGACGGACAGAGAGAGACTAGGGAGAGACACTTGAAGAGTTCGTTCCTACTTTCGGCAGAGAAATGTTTAATATGCAGGTTAAAAAATAATTTACAGAAATATATTCCTTTGATAAATAATAATTTTCAAACAAGATATTGATATTTTGGGTAATGCATTTTCCCTTACATAAACCAGAAGGCTTTTAAAATCAATAATTAAATTTAGTTATACGTTCATTTTACGACCTTTTGCCGTAATTCGACGCAATGACCTCGTAAAATTTCTTTGTCTGGACTTTTAGACATAAAAGTCGAAAACAATAGTTCCGGTGATTAATACCCCGTGAAATTATATCCGATTCTTATCACCCCATCATCGGCCACAGTTAAAGTATGTACTGATTACTAATATATTCAAATTGTAATAATTTGTGATTTAATGTCGTTGTGCTACTTTAAAATGCGTTGTTTTTCTAATCACTCCCATGATTTGAGGAAAGGCTTGAACATTCCGCCTGTTCGGTGCCTAAGTAGGTCATGGAGTTGTGATTGTCCAATTGGTTGTCCCCCTTAAATTAAATGCCGGTTTAGGAAATTTCGAATCCAGGTCTATTTTAGTGAGCGCCGTTGTTTTAAATTTGGATTTTTGATTGTAAAGTGGGGTTTAGATTAATGTTGGACATTTTTTATGTAGATTTAAGTTGCATTTGTGCCGGTTTGCTTTTTAAGTTAAAATATCCGGGGGGTTAGGGCCCTTTAGCTGATGTCGGCCGCCCGTAAAAACCTCCTACTGCTGCTGTACCTCGCTTGGGTCTCCCACACAAGGTAAGTACTATGACAACAACACGCATAACAACCCGAGTTTGGATGGTGTCAGGGTGCTGCTGTGAAGTGTAAACTACCCGGGATGGCCTCTCAGCTATAAGCATAAACGATCTAGTGAGGACCAGACCGATCGCCATCTCCTAAGGCCCTTTTTGAACCAACAAGAAGGAGGTGCTGTGTGTGTCTGTCTATGTATTATACAAGCGACATGACACTTCTTCTTCCACTCTACTTTTAACTATGCTTCTTCTTCTACTTCTCTCTAAAAGACCCACGTTTCTCTTTTCCTGTCTCTCTTTTTTAAAATCATTCCCCTCTTTTCACCTTTATACTTTTTCTTTTGGGGTGGGGAACTCCACATTTTTAAGATTTTTTTTTAATTAAGTTCATCATCCATTTTGTGTATTTTTTATTCCCCAAAACCCAAGGCAAGCACTTGGGTTTTTCGGTTTAAAAATTGGAGGGTGTTTTTTTTTTTTTCGTTCCATTAATTTTGGTTCATCATCATAATGTCTCTCTTTCTATATCTCTCTCTCTCTCTTTCCATGTTGTGTGTGTTAGAAGAAGAAGCCTAATACTTTTACTTTTGATGTGAAATATTTGTTTGTTTTCAAACATAGCATAATTTATTAAGATCTTGAAGAACAAAAAGCCCAAATTAGTAATCCTATTTTAGTTTTACATTGAGTTATCCTCAAAACCCTTTCTAAATTATTGTGATGAGTATGATGGTGTTTCGCTTTTTTTTTAATTAGTAAAGAAAGAATAAACTCTTCCCCTTTTTTTTTCTTTCTGTGTGTATAAACTGACCACCATGGTTGCTAATTTGGCAGTGGGGTTATGAAGATATTAAGTTTAATAAATAAACATTATAATTTACTATAGTAAATTATAATGTTTATTTATTATTTTTCGTACGGTCAGCAGAACTGAAATACTAGCATCCTGCTACACCGATTAGATAACTAACTCTGCTTAAAATGCACGAAAAAAGCTTGATGTGTTTTTTTGAAACACATGCAAAGATTGTCCTAATTTTTGCTTAGTTAAGGCTAAAAGCATAAACCTGGATATAAGTATATTATTTATCTTATCTATGAATCTGAAAAATGATATAGTATTTCGTACTGTTATCAGTGTTGTGTGTGAATATCCTAGGGTTTGATGGGGCCGTCTCTGCCCACTTTCAGTTAAAGGGGATCCTTTTAAAAAGGTTTTTACAAATGAACCACAGGTCTGGATCTTTATGTTCAAAGGAAAATATTCTAAAAATTGTTTTTGTTTTTAAAAAAAATTTAAATGCTATTTTTTTAAAAGTAATTTTTGTCACTATTTACAAGCTGTTCTGTGTTTTTATGTTTACTGAAAGCAGCTTGGGAAATCGCTATCGTATGTCAAATTGAGTGTTGTTTGTTAAATGTCACATTTCTTTGAGGAAAGGATTATATAAAATAAAATTACTGCTTTAGATGCCAACAGGGATCTGAGGTTCCAAATTTGCCATAAATTATTCACCTTTTTCATGCTTTACTGTGAGAATCTAGTCAGAAAGTGGGATTATTATTCGATTTGAATGTGTGGTCGTTGGATGACTTGGACAATTTCACTGAGTTTTTTAGTTGCATTATTATTATTAAAATAAATATAAATTATGTCCTTGTTTAAAAATAAAATCATGTAATTTAAATGCAGATGTCTGTCGATTGAAACGTCAGTTCATAGTATCCTTTTCAAAATATCGCATTTCAAATACTGAAATACCTCCCTTATATTTTTCCTAAAATAAATTATATTGAATTTTGGAACCTATTTATCGTTTTATTGCTGAGTCAATTATTATTTATTTTTGTTTAGGACGTTTTAACAGGGTTTAACTAGTTGTAAAAACAAAAATAATGAAAAAAAGGTCAGGCTTAACTCCTTTGGATTTGAAAAGTCTTGCATCAGAAATATGACGAGAAATAACATGTGAAATTCAATATAATTTATTTCATTTATATTATAAAAACTAGTTAATCCCTGTTAAAGAGTCCAAAACCAAAATAAATAATCATTGTATCAGAAATAAAACGATAAATAATAGTTTCAAAAAAGGTACAAGATATCTAATTTAGTGTTTGGAATGTGATATTTTGAAAAGATATTAAACTGAACCAAAGCTCTTTTCCTTTGGTTTTGACGGTTTGTTGCTTTTTTTCCTGATTACAAAGCCAAAGCAAATAAAGTAATAAGAACACCCTAAAAATAAATTAAATAAAATTATAAACTTTTCTTAAAAAGGTTGTTTTATTTTAACCTGCTCTTAAAATTGCTTAAGACATTGCTCTTTTATATATAATCCTGTGTAAATTAAACACTACTTAATGATGAAGTTAAATGGACTACTCTTGTCGGTTACAATCTAACGGTGCGTTTTGGCTAAGAGCTAAGTGTAGTATCTGTTTTTATCAGCTTAATATCTGATACATGCCCGATGTGGGGACTTTGATATTAAACTGATTGGCACTAATATTGTAGACTGGTCCCTAACTCTAAACCTTCACCCTAACCCTTTGCATCTACTTGAGTGCGGGCAATAAATTGTTCTTTAGGCAACAACTGAGGTTTAAGTCATTAAACATCGAGGAAGTATCAGATATTAAGCTAATAAGAACAGATAGAACACTTTGGTCTTAGTCAAAAGGCTGAGTAGCCGCATTCCTAACTGGACGACAGAATTGTGATTGTGCCCAATCTAACAGACCCAGAACTTGAGTATATTAGAAAGAAGTGGCATGAACATTAAATTCTGCTAAATTTTCAAAAGATCTAATTCATTTAAATGAGAGGAAAACATTTAATTATGTATATTATATGATATTAGCTAGTTGAAGTAAAAACGCCTTATTAAATCCCAAACATTGTCTATATGAGCCATATGTCCCTGGCACATTTGAAAGAGGCCGTAGACTGACATAATAAATGAATTTCTGTCTATCTGTTCATGTTGTATCCCTGTTTGACAGCGGGCCCTGGAACATTTTCTTCGCCCCCAAAAAGTTGGAAATCAAATAAAACGTACCACTCTAAACCTCATTGCTAACATATTCAAATTAAAGCTTAATGGGTGAATTAAACTGGCTTATCTATTAATATAATGCCAGCAATTGTTAACTTGGTTGGTTGTATGCGTCTTATGGCTGGAAGCTGAAAACTAGTCTATAAGGGTAACGACTTGAGGATGAACATGAGATATGTGACTGACTTCCGAGGTCACTAGAGGTCATCAAAGGTCAATTTAGGAGCAAAACTGCAAAATGAAAACCCAGAAGCACCCTAATTGTAGGCATCTAGGTTTTGTAGGTAAACATTTATTTATTTCTAAAAAATATCAGTGGAGATGCAGGTGGACAAGTGGTTAGCAGCATGGAATCTGGGATAGGGATAAATGATGCAACTGACATTGAAAAATAGTTCTTGATTGAAAAGAATTATGTAAATGGAGAGGTTATGGTTATGCTTCCGGGTGGGGAAAAATCAATAAAATGACTAAAAGTTTTCAATCTTTTATTTGGTATAAACTGGCTGTACTATATTTACAAACCGTGCAAAATTTCAGTCGAGATAACCAAAAAAAGAAACAAGCAAAATTATTCCTATTGAAAATTATAAGTAGGATTTTATTAACTGGAGCCAGAAGACGGGTCATGACGTCAGCACTTTGCCACTCTATTTGTATACAGTGAACCTTCATTAAAACGGACCCCGTTAAGCCGGATATTGGATGAAAATTTAAGAGCAGGGTTGCCAGATTAGATTCCTAAAAATCTGACATTAACAGCAGTGCCACCTATTGTAAAGTTTGATCTGGAGATTAAATTCTGTACAATTAATTATTCCAAATAACCACACAGTATTGTAAATATCATTTAAGAAGTTTGAAATCACGTCACAACATTGTCTTAAATCATGACGTCTTGGATTGTTGTTCTAAAATGTGCTTGAAAGTCAGTTAAATAGTTTTAGCGGAAAAAAACAAGTTCTTTCTGTCTGCAAAAAATTCAGATATATTTCTGTGTCCATAATTAAAAGTAATAATTTGGGAATATTTCTAATCAGTTTTTGATCCCTAACCCCCAACCTTATACAACTTCCTGCTTTTATATATATATTTTTTTTATCAAGGTAAATTAATAAACATGTAAAATCTTTAAAAATGGAATTTTTTTTTTTGGTGGCATGCCATACAGGGGAAAGTTTTATTGGAAAAGTCAACCTGCTTCAATCTTTCTTTTAAAAATTCATTATTTTCTTTACTTTCCTTCTCAGACCCATAGCCATCCAGGGCTCCCAACTAACTTTTTTCACCACTGTCCCGAAAACAATTTTAACCATCCTGAAGGAAATATAAACCATCCCATATAATATAAATATGGCCAAACCAAAAAGTTCATGGGCAAACATTTTTCAAATAAGGCAAAATTTGGCCATAAAATTGCCAAAATGGCAACCCTGCTTTGATCTGAGGTCTCAGTGCCCTGCAGCCATCACTGCTTTCACAGTGTTGTTTCTGAGACAGAGAAATATATACAGGGAGAGAGAAGTGAAAAAGTATACATTTACATACATATACAATGTATGTATGTAACTGTATACCTTTTCACTCTTTATATCCCTCTCCCTCAGGTTCAGTTTCTAATTTGCTAAATCAAGTGTTAGAAATCGCTTTCATCCTAGAGGCATCCAGGGGAATCTCTTTGTCCCAAACACATTTTCTACTGTCCCTGGGATGACGGTACACCGTTAATTCCAAGCCCTGCAGCTGTCACATCAACAAAAATCCTAGAATAAATATATGTAAACTAGCGTAGTACCTGTCAAAAATGACGGGTAACTTTTTTGCTATATTATGGTAACAAACCAACAAATATACAGAATTTGGATCTTTAGGTAAATTCAAACCAAGTTACTGAGTAAAAGCAGGAAGAAAGTCAATATTAATGTTTGTGTTTTTAAATTTGCAGCGATAAGAGGATGAAACATATCACTGATCTTTAGCTAACAAAAGTGGGGGTCACATATTCCAGGTGGCATTGTACTCTAGTAAATACAGTAATAAATATTTTGTAATTGTAGCCCATTGTATGCTTCCATCCATCCCCCTACCCAATCTGTCTGATTAACAATACTTGAGGCTTGAAATCCGTTTTCATTTTATCTCTGTAGCTCATGTGTATGTCATCAAACAACTAAGATCTACATCAGGCAATCAAATCACAGTAGTGTTTCTTAATTCTATATATCGGTTTTGAATAGTGTAACAGACATCTGCACAAAAAAAGTGATAATGGTATTTATATAGTTAGATATGTTATTTAGTTTCTTTTCTAAATAAATCATCTCCTAGAAATTCAAATATATCCATTATATATAACTAGTTTATTTTATAAAACCTACCTCTGATATCACAGATTACATAAATAGCTGGATTATATAAAGCGTGAAGTAATTTCTAGATGTTGCGAGTTGTTGTTCTGTCCTTTTTTTTTTTTTTAGTTTTATTTTAAGTCTGTTTTTTGTCTTTATTTTCAGGTGACATTGGATACAAAATTGACACTTGCAAGATCCGATAAATTTTGGAAAAATTTTACAATTGAGGATTTGTTTGTTTTCCACTGCCAAACAGACAGATGAGACCAAGAATATAAGTACTAGATAAGTATTATAGATACATATCTACAGAGTAACCATTGATTTCAACTTGGCTTCCATTAAACCTGCTTTATTTGCCTATACAGACCTTTTGTTGATTTGGCTGTCCATAAATACATTTGTTCACTACGTGGTTTGCAAGGATAAAATTAAAAGGGTGAGATTTATAAAATACTCATCCGTCACATCTGTTGATTCTCAAGGTCAATGAAGGAAGATTTTGTTTCAACAACTGGCTTGGATTTTTTTTCCCTTTCTCTCTCAAAACTTGGGGAAAAAATGAAAAAATTTTATACGTTTCAAAAATTGGAGAAAATTTATTTTAAAAATGTATTTTAAACTGTCAAAATTTTTAGCAAGTCTATTGTAAAATTTTTGTTTTTGTTTTTTTTTTTTCCATTTTTGCTTATGTTAAATATCAAATGAACATTTCTGATTGCTGGAAAAATTGGCAAAGAAAAAAAAATGTTTGAAATTCAGACAATATATTCATTGTTTATAATTCAGTTTATGAACTGAATACATCTACAGTGTAAAAGGGGGAAGAAATACCTTAGAGAAAGAGCAAAAATATAAGTATTTTTCATATCCTAAAAAATAATTATATCAACAATACAAAAGAAAAGAAACTAAAATAAAAAAATTAAATTGCAGATAAAAGAAAGTAAAGATTACTTTCTTTTTGAGAAAAAAAAGACCCCCTCCCCCATCAATTCCAAGAAAAAGTTTTTAAAAAAGCAAGAAGAAAATGTATTCTCCAGAAAAACAGTTTGATTATGAAAATGATAATCACGGTGGTGAAAATGATGGTGACTATCCCCCAGACCAGTACATGCCAAAGAGTGGCAAGGGCCCCGATGCCCGTGACAAGCCTTTCAAATGTGAGATTTGCCGTAAGGGCTTCACCCTGAAAGCATATCTCCACCGCCACCAGTTGGCCCCGGAGGCTGGGAAGCACTTCAACTGTAGGTTTTGTAGCAAGGTCTTCCCGCAACGAGATCGACTGGAAAAACACGAACGGACACACACTGGTGAACGGCCATTCACCTGCGATATCTGCTCGAAATCGTTTTCCCAAAAGTCTCATCTGAACACGCATAAAATGATGCATGCTGGGATCAAGGCAAATAGCCGTGGGGCTGACAAGAAGAGCAAGATGATGCCAAACCCACCAAGTTTTATGATGCCAAAAAAGCCAATGCATAACCACAACCACAACCATAATCACCCCCACGGGCATAACCACAACCATGGCCACAACCATCACCATCACGGGCATAACCACAACCACCACCATCACCATGCCCACAACCATGCCCACAACCATGGTCATAATCACCCCCACAACCATGGTCATAACCATGCCCACAATCATGGCCATAATCATAACCACAACCATAACCACAACCATGGTCATAATCATGGCCATAACCACAACCACAATCACCACAACCACAACCACAATCACAATCACCACAACCACAATCACCACCACCACCATCACAACCATCACAATCATCATAATCACAACCATAACCACCACAATCATAACCATAACCATAACCATCATTTCAATGGTAACAGCGCCAACACCAATAACAATGGTAACAACGTTTCTTTCAACAACCCTGCCAACATGATGCCAAAGCCAGTAACCGGTGGCAAACCAGAAGCCAGAGACAAACCATTTCGATGTCCTATTTGCCGTAAAGGGTTCACTCTAAAAGCCTACCTGCACCGTCATCAGTTGGCCCCAGAAGCTGGCAAGCACTTTCCCTGCCCCTTCTGCAGCAAAGTATTTCCCCAACGTGACCGTCTGGAGAATCACCAGCGCACACACACTGGAGAAAAACCATATACATGTGACTTGTGTGGTAAGAGTTTCGCCCAGAAGTCCCACCTGAACACGCACAAGCACACACACAGTGGCGAGAAGCCTCACCAGTGTCCGATTTGCCACAAGGCATTTGCGCAGAAGGACCATCTTAACAAACACAAGCGGACACATACAGGAGAAAAGCCGTTTCAGTGTGACATCTGTCTGAAGTGTTTCTCTCAGAAAACCCACCTGAAACAGCATAGCCACGTTCATACCGCTGAGGAGCTGCAGAATTCTCAAGTCCATGGCCACAACCCAACCCCGACTCCAAGCCTTGGCCAGGCCCCAAACCAGAATCATTCTCCAAATCAAAGCGGGGGCACCTCTTCCCACTCTCAACAGCAGTCACAGTCTCAAGCTTCAAGTAGCCACCTTGAAGCAAAACCCCAGCCCCAAACCCAAACCCAATCCCAACCACAGCAGCAGCAACAACAACAGCAGCAGCAGCAACCACAGCAGCAGCAACAACAACATGCCCCTACAATGGTCAGCTCTAACAACAACAATAATCCCAACAATACCAATGCCACCAACAACACAGGCAACAACACTGCAACCAACAATACCTCTGCAGCCAACAATGGTAGTGGTTCTTGCTCCCAGCGCCAGATGGCCCCTGCAATTGACAGTTCTCCGCCCCCAGCCCCCACCCAGTCATCATCAATGCGCAAACAGCCCCACCCAACATCCTCAGCCCCAAACACCCAGGTTCCCACAATGGTACCCAGCTCTTGTGCCAACCCTAACCCCAACCCCATGGTAATATCCCCCACCCAGTCTCATCATGCACCCCAAGCTCCTCCACTGCCTCCCAGAAAACAACCACACCACCAGCACCAGCAACAACAGCAGCAGCAGCAGCAGCAACCACAACAGCAGCAGCAGCCACAACAACAGCAGCAACAACATCACCATCACCAACATCAACAACAGTCATCATCCCCTGTCACAACATCACCACCAGCATCCTCCTGTCAAATGATGTCCCAACCCCCACCCACTAATATGCGTAAACAGCCAACCGTTGGCATGACACCATCCCACCCCATGATGACCCAACATGCTCCAATTCGGCAACAGCCATCTCCTCTAGGCTCACCAACGATGAGCTCAAACTGCTCCCATCCGCTTGGGCAGAGGCCAGAGAACAATTACTGGAAAAGGAACTTTCCCATTGCTTCCACTTGGAACTCTGGCTGGACAAACATGCCGAATACGCCTAATTATGGCGTCGGACAGAGGAAATGTGAAAGTCAGGAAGCAGTGCATTATATTCAGACTCTGCTACAGTAAACGCCTACAATGGAATCATGTATTTTTCAAACTATCTACTTAAATTTACCCACCCACGAAAAAAAACAACAACAAAAGAAAACAAGATCAATTGTCTAATTATATGATAAACAGACTTGTTTTTCTTTATCAGAAAAAGAGATACGGCTCTTAGATATCTAAAGAGTTGTTTATTTTGAACGTTTTGTTCTTCAGCTCTTTTCAGTGGATGTTTGTGAGGGTCTTGTATACATACATGTAGCAAATGGACTGACAAACACTGGTTGAGTTAGCATAACCCTACAGGCTACATGGGTTTAAAAAAAAAAAAGTAACAAATTACTGGAGGTTTGTGTTATATTTTTAAGTTTTACTGCTGAAAGTGTGTTTTTTTTTGTTTTTTAAATAATTCTTACCACCCCAAATTCTGCTTTCAAATTTTATCTTGGCTTTTGATCTATGTTTTATGGAGGCATATTTTTTGTACATGTCAAACATTTTTATCTTCAAGAAGAGAACAAGTTTAAATGCTAAAAATTTCAAGTAACATTAGAGTGGGAAGTTTTCCTTTTTCATTTGCAACTAATATATAATATTTTTATACATAGATACCAAGAACGATTCTACATGTAGACACGCTGGAATGTCACCTCAGATCTCATAAGTACCGGTTCTCTGCTTTATCTCTTAGCCAAATCTGCAATTGTTTTACAAGATCATTGGTTATTTGTCACAGTATATATCTAAAATACTTTATTATTTTCCTCCCAGATATAATTGTTACTAACAATGATTGAGTTTCCTTGTGGATCATAGAGCCACAAGCCCTCGGCTCCGGTATCAGTAGCAAGTATGTTTTATGAGGTGCAGTTGCTAGCCCAATGCCCAACCCTTCTCCTTTACCTGGGCTTGGGACCAGCTATGGCAACTTCCAGGCTGTAGGTTTTTTTCTGTCAGAGTAACCTTCCCTTCGGTGGACTGCCTTACAGGGCTAAAGGACTTCAACTGCCCTGCTATTTACCTGGGTGGTGGGGTGAGAAGTGGATTCATTCTTTTCCCAAGGGCATTAGTCCAAAGTGAAAGTAAGCAGCTTTGTCTGATTTTGGTCCGCTGATTCCGTTATCCCTGCCAGTAAGTGCTGTGCCATTCCGCACCTCCCCAGATCTGCTATAATGGAGTTTAAAGATCACTTGCCAAAATGGGCCCCTTATGATTTGATGTGGTGGTGAGAGGGTTTAGATGAACCATAAAGCTCCTAGGGCCTAACTCCCTTTGTTGGCTCAGCAATATTCAGTGAGTGTCTACCAAAATAATGCTTCATTCACTTCATAAGCTGGAGTGGTTGAGCAGAATACCCAATCACCCTACACTGAGCAACCACAAAGATAATAATAGCAACGGATATTTGGTGATGAGTAAAGTGTTAATGGGTATTGGTTTCTGTTTAAAGCATTTAAATTTTTAAGTGGTCAGTTGTTTGGCTCTGGTCAAGCTAATTTTGTGTCCAAGCCAGAACCATTACTATCATACTGTAGTCATGAACTTGATTATATCCCTGGTGCTATTTGGGAGAATTAGGTGGTATCATCTTTTGACCCTGAATGTGACCGTATATCCAGTGGGCAGAACAAGAATCTTTACTTCTTTTTAAATCTACTACAAACCACTCTCACTTGTGGCATTTGCTGGGGTTCTAGCATAGCGACTACACACCAACAGACCCTTCTCAATTGGTCCCTGTTTTCTGGCTTAATATGGCCCAGGTCCTTAGGTAATGGTGTTCAACCAGTGTTGTCTTGGTCGGCCTTTGAGACATTTCCACACAAGCTTCTACAGGTCCAGATCAAAGATGTAGGTTGTAGCTGTGAGGTTGACTGATTTAACGGCCGACCGGGCAATATATGACATTTTGAGATAATCGGCATCAGCCGATTATTGAGATAATTGGGGCTGGTTTTTATTCTAATAGAAAAAAGTAACTTTTAGTTTAAAATTAAAACTGAAAGGTATAAAGAGAGGGTGGCAAAAAAGCATGTAATCTTTCATGAATTCAGCTTGGTGAGATCAAAAGGTTGACCGAGTCCGAGGTGGGGTAGTGAAGTCTACTGTACAACACAGTGAGGGGGTATGGACGGAGGGCTGAGGCAGTCGTGTTGGTTCTTAGTCTTCTTTCTTTCCTATGGGAAAGGGAAGATATGCTTAGGCTTCTTTAGCTGTACGGGAGGGGAATAAAATAAAGGGTAAACATTGAAGTAGACTATACAGTGTCTATAACTACTGTGTACACTTCATAACTTTTTCATTTCCCAAACAGAGACAATGCACATTTTTTATTTTCATATATTTTTCTGTGTTAAGTGAATAATACATTATTTTAGACACAAAAAAAAAAAACCTCAGCATTGGCCGTCCGGCTCTATAAATATCGTCATTGGCCAAAACCCATGTCGGTTGACCACTAGTTATAGCCTTGACTCTCTGCATCTGTGCCATGAGGAGTTAGTCTTGAGTAGGGATCCCCAGAGAAATGAGTTTCAGTGATGTCTAAAGTCAGTAGTTGAGTAAATGAAATGGGGTCAGCATGCCTGAGGAAAAGGGATGGAAAATATAAGTCTCACCAGAGGCTTATTCTTTATTTCCAATTTGCATTGCTTACTGATGACTGTAGAATGGTGATCTGAGGGTTGTGATAAAAAAAAGCAACTGAAATTATTAATAATTGACAATACTTTATCTAAGATATTAGGAAAAAATGTTGCTACTAATGTATGTAAATAAGTAGAAAAAATGGTGACAAATCAGGCAGTTCATAAAAATAGTGAGTAGATATGTGTTTGGATTTAAATGGCTGCAGCTGGAAGGTCTCTATAGCCTAATCGGTAAGGCAGCTGTCGTGTTAAGACAGGCTTTTCCAAGAAAAAACATAAACATTTGAGTTTTGTCGTAGACGTTTTCTTTATTTCCGTTGTTTACTAAAGATCATACTGTCTGAGAGTTGCTATAAGTTGAAAGAATTACTAGTCAAAAAATTAATAGACTTTCATTGTTACACACCACTTTTTAAAAATTGTTAAGTGTTACAATACTTCATCCAATAATAAAGATTGATTTAGTTTCATTGTTTGATCACTAAAAGGTTACTGTGTGCTATTGTACCACCTTGCTTCTTAAATGATGTATCTCTATTAAACGGGGTTTCCCGATCTTTTTGTTCCTCTGTACATCTGACGTTCTGAGAGTTCCCATGTATCCCTAAAAAATCAATGATCAAAAATTGATGAAATTATATTGATTTTAATAAGAGCTCCATCTAATTTTTAGTGAAAGGTTTGGGAAATATCCTTTAAGTTCCTCTTCCAGTGTCATAAGATAATCAGTGATTAATTCTTTGAATAGGTCAGCCTTACATTGTGAAGTGTTTCAGCCTGTTTTTTGGCTACTTAATTAATATGAGGGGAAATTAGAGAGAAGAGCTTGCCTAGTTGGTTGTGTTTATCAGCTGTTTTGTAACAAGATTGTTACACACTGTACAGTAGTGTACACCAGTGGTCACTAACGTGGGTTTGTACAAACCTAAAGGGTTCATGAAAAAAAGGGGTTCAGACGGGGTTGGTCAGTAAGGTTTCACAGAGAAGCTTAATCAAAATTGTTAATATTAGGTAAAACATTAATAACACATAAAACATTTCGGTGTTGACACAAATTTCATTTTGTGAACCCTTTTTGCTCTCCGGAGGTATTGTTTATATTAACTTTCATTTTTAATTTACAGCGCGCTATTTTTATGAAATGGTATAGTTTTTAATAAAGGAAAATGAAAGGATGTGTACATATATTATTAGGTAAAACATTAATAACACATTATCAAGTTTAAGGGTTCTTTCTAAGTGTCTCAGTAATATTTGGGGTTTATATTGTACTCAATACCCCTGTACTCCAGGTTGGGAACCTCTACTAGTAGGTTTGATAGAACCAAGGTGCCTAATCTCTTTTTATTAATGTATACAACATTTCTGGGTTAAAACAGCTATGTGGTTAATTTTAAAATTAAAATGCTTAAAATGTGTGTTTAATTTTAGGTAATCAGCTCAATTTTGAAATTAATTAAACACAGAATTGACAAATATTTTTTTTTTTTTTTTTAACTAGATGGGGTGACCTTTTTATTTGAATCTCTTATTTTAACAGTAGAAATTCCTTTTTGTGACCCTTTTTACTGTCTCTGATCAAAGTGTAGTATCTGTTCTTTTTCTCTCTTGTTTGTTTGAACATAAATAGGTATAAAAAGTTTTGTTTAGTACAATATAGAGCAATGTTTAATTCTTAATTTTAAGACTTTATTATGTGCAAATGAGAAAAGAAAGCCCATTAATAATTCATTGTTTGGAATTTCCTGCAGTCTCTCAAACATAAACACACACACAAAGTGATATTTTTTTTAGATTAGCTATTTTAAGTATTGGAGTGAGTTTTTCTCTTCTATTCTTGCATTTTTTTTTTGAAAATCAAAAAATTTCTTTGAACTTTTGTGTGCTGCGTGTGATTTTACCATATTTCCCAGCATTGAGAACGTTCCAGCCTCAAGGACACACCCTGATTTTGACTTTTGAAAAAATAGGATAGGCCTATGAAAAAAATAACCTTTGGCCTGTAGGACGCAGGGTACATTTTAAGACTTATTTCAGGGAGGGGGAAAATAGTGTCTCCAATGCCAGGAAATATGGTACTTTTTTAATTTTCTGAAAACAATTTTACTGTGATTTTTTTTTTTTTTTTTTTTTTTTTTTTTTTTTTTTTTCCTTCAAATTTTTCAACCAAATATTGAAATCAGAGACACTGAAAATTGTTATAAAGTTTATTAACTGTGAAAAAAAAAAAAAGCTAACAAAATTTAAATGTAATATTTAAAAAAAACAAAACAAACAAAAACCTTTGATGGCTAGCACAGGGTACAGAGTATGCAAAATATGTACATAGCTTCAATAATGGTGTACACAAGTATATACATTATTGGTTTACTATTGTAAGTATAATCTAATATCCAAGATACAACAATCATGTTCACCACTTCCTATATTTTGGTATACCATTCCATGTATATAGTATATTGTATCATGTATGGGGTATATCACACCATCTACATGACATAATATGATATAACATTCTGTGTATCATGAATTGTATATGATATACTATTGCATATATTCAGCATGCCATCCAGGGTATGATATATCATAACTTACATATAGTATACTACACGATGCATACGATATACCTCACTTGTACATAATCTATAATATATAACCCGCATACAGTAATATATATGATTTACATTGTATACCATGCATGTGTATTATATGCCATCCAAGAGTCAGATATACTATTACTGGTGCCCCTTTAATCACAGAAGGTTGTTGGTGCCCTTCCAATAGTGTTGGCTGTTCATAAGTAAGTGTACCTTGCACATTTTTCAACAAGGCTGCACTCATCTCCTCTCTCAAGACATTTTTAGCTTGTGTAGTGTTATTCTTGATTAACAATCAATCAATATACAGGGTGATTATTAAGTCTTACCCTGATTTCAAACATCTGACATAGTTTTTAACATTGATTGTACATAATCATGGAAAGACTTCATGCTTACACACACATATATATATATATATGTCCCTGGTTTTCCAATTGTTAGTCCCAATAGCCAAAGGCAGCACTGGGGTTTAACTTTAGGTCTCACAGTCACTTGTCCAATGCCTGGCTCATTGAGCTAATAGCCTAAAATATTTTGCCATGTATATATTACAGTGTGTACCATACTGTGTATACAAAACAAAGCCAGTGCTACTATGAGGCTAACTTAGCACTCGCCTAGGTCGCCTAAATTTGAGGGACACTCATCTAAAGAATTGCTTAAGACTAACAGATTCTTTTAATCTGACTCTAACTGTATGTAGTAAACTGTTGTGTACAGGATATAAAACACCATGTAAATGGTATACCCCACTGTGTATATGACAAAATCATTAAAGAACAATCAGAAAAAATATTAATTAATCTATATAATATACAATATATATTGTCTGTAGCTTTATAATAATCTGTTTCAACTGTCTAACTACATTTTTCCTCATTGAAATAACTTTTACACACGTATATATAAAATCTCATATATCAAAATATATCAAATATATTCAGTATTGATTGAAGGTATGAAATAACTAGTGTTCTTTTTAAAAAAAATTTTATTGACTTTTTTTGATGCTATATAATTATGGTGTTATGTGAAAAATATTTGTTTGCGAAAAAGAAGAAAAGTTCTTCTATTCAACTGAAACTTTGTTGTCCACCCCCATGAAAAGCTTAAATCCATTTTGTCTCTCCACTGCCTCTTTTTTTTCTTCTTGATAATCTACCCATTTTTGTAAATTTGTACAAAGAGCTGCAAAGAACAGGTGTATATCTATGTGTGTAACATGCATATTTTTAAGCCATGTATGCGTATGTATGTTTGTATGAGAAGAAAAGTAACCTACAACTGGACATGCCGGTTACAGCCCGTCACCAGCTGGAACCTGTATACCAATCTCAATTTAGTATTTACTCAGCTGGCCCCGACAACAGAGAACCACGCCTAAGAAGAGTCTATTCCCATCTTTGGATTTAAAAAAAAACATCTATAAATGCTAAACAAGCTGAAAATGCATGTTTAAAAAGGAAACAGACATCAAATTTGAAAGCTGGGAATTTTAAAAACTTTTCTTAATGGTGAAAAAGAACAATTCTGTTCCTTTGCATTTTCTTGATAGCACATTTGAGTCAGCCAACAAATCATTATATATATTATACTCCATATTGAAACAAGTTCTTATTGGTATACCAATAAGAACTTGTTTCAATATGGAATATTAGCTCCAAATGATAGTGTTAATTATAAAATTAACTTTTTCATATGTTGAGCACTCTGATTAAATAACAACATATATCAGATTTCTTCTATATGATTTGTATTTTTTATAATATAACTACTAAAATATATATATATATAAGCTTATGTCTCTATCACACTTATAGTAGCAGCCATCAGACCTTCCTACCCTGTTATTAAACTACCTAACTTTACTTTCTACCCTCTCCCTTATTAAACTACCTTCTTTTCTCCCCTCTCCCTTCCTACCATGTTGGTCACACTTATGGTATCAATATCAGGCGAGCCTGTTATTGTACACTTACGATAACTGTCAACGAAGCAACGGTTTATGGATTAGTAATTATAATAGTAGTACTGTTAAACTTCATTTTTTAATTTTTTTTTATATTATTCACATCTTCACTCAAAAACGTTGTGGTTGGTGGGGGGAAAAACTGCTATAACTTTATGTAAGAGTAGCAATGTGTCTTCTTAGCATTAGTACTGATACTATTCTTCATGGGTGTTTTCTTTTTCTTGTTCAAACTATTAAATAAAGGAGGGCTTGCCTTAAATGTTTTTATAAATGAATGTTTCGCAAAATTTACAAAAGGTTACATAGAATTAATATAATGTGCATTTCAACAATTATATAGTGGAAGAATCACAAATGTATATTACATTGCGTGTGTGCATGCACATCTGTCCATCTCTCTCATATATATAAATATAACTATTATGGTATATCCACAACAAATGTTTCACACTTATTAGTGAATCTTCAGGTAGAAAATGACCTTAAAAATTTATACCTGGTTTTATATATATACCCTGATTTATTATTCATTATAACGATGAGTATATGTATATATACTCACAACTACAAACATATATAGACACTTACAATTACATACAATAAAGATTTTAAAGTAAATCTTTGATGACTATAACCAGCTAGTGACTTGACATAAACTGAAATATTTCAAATATGTACAGTGTGCCATATTTACATTTGTTTCATAGATGAAAACATTTTCTGAACAGCTAATGCCTGTGGTTGCCTTGCAAGTCCACGTGTAAAACATGAATATACAGTGTTTTTTTTTTGTTTTTTTTATGATAGAGATATATCTAATTTCAAAGTGATAGAAAGTTTAGAGAAGGCAATTATTTGTAAAGCCCTTCATTTTAACTTTACATATATAAAATGCAAAAACAGCGCAATCATAGCTAGATCTTTGTTAGCGCTTGGAGAATAAAGCAATTTCCAGTCAATTTGCAACTTCATAATAATAATTTGGAGTCTCTGTTAGCGCTCTCATCCCAATAATCTATATTATAATGATCCAATTCCTGTATGTTCGACCAGGGGAGATAACTCCAGGTTCAGGTGGTCATTATGACCATCAGTGTCTGGAATATAGATAATTATGTAATTATTAAGAAAATAATGTAATTATAAATTTTTTAATTTTTATATCAAGCTGCTGCAGATGGCCTTTGAGCAAGTTATGAGTAAGTCATAGGTGTTGGCTGACAAAAGTATTAGTGCGAAGTGAACGCAAGCAGGAACTCAAACTCGGTATGCCAATTCCATTTTCTGTGCTGGTAACCAATATGCCACTCCACACCACCGCTGTGTTTATAACGATGTTGTTTATTACTTTTAAGCTTGAGACTGATTTCACTTAATCGTAGGCTTCAAAAAAACTAAGTGAAATTGTATCTTTGAAGACAACTGGCCATGTTATTTTGATGTTTGCTCATAATTCCCATATTTTGTTTTTCTTGACCATATAATAGCTTCAATAATTTTAATTCTGAACGTACTGGTTGGAAAAGAAAGATTTTGCCATTCTTGTTATAAAAATGAATCCGCGTTTCAATCAATCATTATGTAAGACATATTCATACATTTATATACACCTGTTTCATTGTACAATATATCGCAAATATGTGGTGTGTGTGTGTGTATGCAATTTATCTGGGGTTTTTTAACGTACAATGCATATCCTTAAACATTTTCTTCTTTAAATATGTGGTACATTAAACCACTAATTCATGACTGTATTTTTTCTTCGAACAATATATATAATTTTTTTTTTTTCCCCTCCCCTTCAAGGATATTGCATGTTTCTCAGATAACTAATAAAAAAATTGGGTTAATATTCAGTGAGATGTCTCTTTGGTCTTCTGCAAATCTCCTGGTTGCTTCCTTCCATTTATGCTGAGAAGAGATTTTATTTTTTATTTAGAATGCTGACATATGAAACAATTTCAAATTTATTCAAGTCCCTTGAAATTCACTTTAAATCTTTGTCAAATTTAAATAGTCATATTTTCAAGGAATAATATAATTATTTTAAAATTTCTTGAATCTTACAAAGAAAGATACCTTAAATCAGGTCTGGAAGGTTTTTAAATTTCTGGGTGCAATCCCAACATTCAAATTATCTGTATTATAATTTTACTTCAGAAGGTAAAAAAAAAATATCTAAATTACAAATTAAATGTATAAAAATTCCCAAAACGGGGAGCTATTTACATTTGTGTTTATGCATAAATTCAATGATAAACTATTGCCACAATTTAATACATCATTGATGACGTTGATATAACCACATGATAGCATTTGTTTTGAAACATATATAGTAAAATGGCCACGAGTAGTTACACGTACATGCATGCTCAAAACTTGCATAAAATTAGTCTACTCTGTACGTTGAAAATGGTGTGACAAGCTGAAATATATCTGTCAATACAAATGCTAAGGAGAATACTTGATATTAGTAAAAGGAGTGAAGTAGCATATTGCAAATTTCATGTTTTATATATTAGTGATAGCATTTAATTTCAATTTGTCATTGGTCTGGTTCCACCAAGAAGTTTAGTCTCAAAATTGACTCTGAAACTAGCCCGTGAGTGACAAACTTACATATATATGCACATTTCATAGGCAAGTGTATACATTTTATTCTATAATAATTTCATACAACTGTAAGTAACCTTAATCATACAACTGCTGCTGCGAAAACAGCAGTAATGCTTTTAACAAAGCCTTCAACGGATGGTGACTCTGGGGTCAGGCATGGTTTCAGGGCTAAAACATCATTACCATTAACTAAGGTTGCCCAACAATATCTCCAAGCTTTGTTGGTTTTCCGATACATTCACATTGGAATGGCTTCTCTAACTAATGCATCATGTGTTGATTAAAGTTACCATTGTGTGTAAATGTCTTCAAACCTCATGTTACTATTTTTTGTAAATGTATTCAGACAAATCTCACACTGGAATGGCTTCTCACCCCTTATGCATCATCGTGTTGATTAAGGTTACTATTGTGCGTAAATATATATCTGAGTACCCGTAAAAAATAACAGGATTATTATTTATGTATGGATCGGCACTTCTTCCTTGGATCGGTGTAGTATCTATGCACTCTGCCTAGGATCAAGGTGTAACTCCATGGTACTTCTGTCTAGGATTAGCATATAGTATCTGTGCACTCATTGAAAATATATATATATATATATATATATATATATATATATATTTTCAAAGTTAACAACCCATACATTGTTTTGAGCCCCTATATGAACAGCAGGTCTTCCTTTTGGTATGCTAGCTGTACTGTGACTGAAAGAATAACACAGCACTCTGGTCAGATATATATTTAGCAATACATTGCGTGTTGTTTAATATAGTTTCTTATGATGTTATAAGTAATACTTAAGTCATCTCGACATTTCAATGATAGAAATGTTTTTTTTTCTATTGTTTATTCCACATGTAATAATAATGTAACTGGCTTGGCAACTGAATTTTAAGAGGCTTGTAACTTTTATTTTTAAATTGTTTTCTGTTCGGAGAAAAATGTATTTTTGAAACATACCTTCGATTTGAGTGGGAGATCCTGGCAAGACCGAAGTGTTATCTCATTGGATAATTTTGAAAACAAATGAGCCAATGGCAGAATCACAAGTGTACACACACAACCACACATCTCAGAATTACAAAAAACTGTTATATTGTCCCACTCTGCTATTAATTCACCTATTATCATGTATACATCATTTAGATATTGTACAAAGTAGAAATAGTTTGTGTTTGTGTTGGTTTGTATTTATATTCCAATAAATAGTTTTAAAAAATTGGCTGTACTTTTTGTTTCTTGTTTCTTTTCAACATTTCTTTTTATTGTTACGACTCTTCCTGTGGGGCAAGAGGTGAGTGTTGCACTTTGATTGGTCGCTCAGGTACTAAATCACTGAGAGCTGGATGAACTCTCAGGGTAAGTAGGAGTGTTACGTTATTGAGTTAACTTGACACCATTCGATCCAGCTTTCAGAAGGTAACTTCTAGGGGTACTGGTACAGCCGAGAAAAAAAGGACATGGACGAAAATACACTTTGTGAAACCGCAGATGTATAGAAAATTCTCTTGTTTATTATGTGTCAACTGAGCGAGAGACCCCTTATTTATGAAATGGTAAGAAAATGTGTGGATGACAAATTTAGCTCCTGGTAGATATGCTGTTCTCTCCTGCCTTCTACCATCTCTGGGATGGTCTGCCTAAATAAATTGTCCTGTTAGTCTTCCCATTCATGAAAGGCTGCAACAAGTTCGGCTCCCACTGATCAGAGGCCATGACAGACTCCAGCATTATCGTTCCATCTATCTTGTTACAGTAATCAAGTGGGACGAAAAACTCTAGCAGTTGACAAAGAGGCTGTTTTGGCTTCAAGACAAGGATATAGCTCCTCTTCATCCACCAATAGAAGAGTTTTGGAGGCAAAGAGAAAATACTTTGTTCTCAGTCACGTTTCAGCTGTTGCACCCTTCTTCAGGTGTCTGTTGCATTTGGTAGCCTTCTGGGAATTTCTAACTAATTTATTCAATTCACAGGTGTAAATTGTTTTCATTCTGCTGTCCATGCTAGTGGATATCTTTTATCAGTTAATTCTGCCTTGCTAATTCATGAAAAAAAACAAAACATTCTCATTGCTTTCCTGCAAGTGTTTAGTTCAGAGAGAGAAGAGACCAGGGCTTCAGAATAACATTTTCACCACCGTCCCGAAAAACAATAAGCCATCCAAAAATCAAAATATTGTTTCTTTACTTTATTGTCATCTATTGTTGTTAGTAGCATAATAAAAATACCATTAAAATGTTGTGGAAATAAATAATTATTTATTTTGCTCCATTCTAATAAATTGTTTTTAAACAAAACTGAAAAGTTATCTGTAAACTGTAGAGCTGCAATGATTAATTAACTATTAAATTAATAGCCAAAATGACAGTAAATTGAATATCTTTGGGTTGTGGACAGAACAAGACATTTGAGGACGTCATCTCGAGCTTAGGGAAACAGTGATTGACAAATTTCAACATTTTATAAACAACTAATGAAAAGAATTGTTAGTTGTAGCCCTAGTAAACTAAAAAAACAGAATTAAGAACAAATAAATTAGGGAACCCAAATTCTGTCTTATTTGCAGTTCCACAAAGGTATTACTGGGGGGTTGTGAGCTTGTTGAGTAGGTAGACCTTTCAAAAGCCTGGGGCCTTTCATTTAAATAAAAGGGGTCCTAGGTAATGAAAAGGTTGCAAACCACTGTTCTAGACTGAAAAAGACTTGAGCAGACTGACCTTCTCGAACATCTTGACAAATTACCCCCCCAAAAAAAAATTCAATAAAACAGATCTGGTTAGTCATTCAATAGAAATCGTCACGTGACCAATGTCTTTTTGCAGCATACTGTGTTGGGGGTGATCAATTAAAAAAAATTGGAAAAAGGGGTGATCACTGGATAAGTTACTTATCTTGCCCTTTGTTGGGCAGTGGTCACTAAAAAAGTTTGAATTTTCAAAAAACAATGTGTGAATGCTGCCGGACACAAACTAAGGGACCACTTTAGCCTAAAATCACATTGTAAATTGAACCCCCTCCCAATCCTACTGGGGTGGGGAATTAAAAAAAAAGTCTTATCTAGACATAAGGAGTAAATGTTTAAATTTTAAGCCCTCTAGCGCCATTGGTGTGGCCTGTACACACAATATATAGCCAGACTCACTTGAAAACTAAAGAAACCTATGTTGACAGTTTCTAAAAATTGAAGCAGAGAAATGTGGACGGTAAGGCAGGAAACAGTGTGGCAAGGGACCCATAGAAAAAACCCTGGTGAATTTAACCCTTTATAGGGCACCCCTAAAAATATTTTAGATATCAAAACAACTTTTTGTATGTTAAACTAGACCTAATTACAAGATATTTTCAGTTGCAAGTTTTCTGTTTATGGGGGCAAAACCCCTTCTGATGAAATGATCATATATGCTGCCTTGCCCAAAAAGTGACCAAAAATGGAAAATATAGAAAGTTAAATAAAACATAGAATTAAAGAATAACATCCAATATAATGAATAGATACTTATAATAAAAAAACGTTTTGAAAAAAAAAATATCGATATTAACAAAAAATAACAATTCCAAGTTGATTTTAAAATTTTGTTGTGTGGGCCAAAAACTGGCTATTATAATGGGGTGTGGTATGCCTCAAAACAGTTTCTGTCTTTGTTCAAGCACAAGTGTACTTTGCAAAGCTTGCAGACCACATTGATGCGGATTATGCTGTCTTTGTGGCAACAATATTTGCATGTGGTTGACGGGTTCTCAGGTGATCATATATGGTCACTTGCCTCATAAAGGGTTAAGAGTCAGAGGTTGGGGTATCAGGTGGGGAAGTTCGAAAGGCAGCCGTGTTAGTCGTCTTTTTTCCCTTCCCCTCTCCCTGACTGACAGAACAACCAGCAAACAACATTGATGACAACGGCTTTTATATACAGTAATAAGATTTGTGAAGCCAACACAATTATTTGCTAAGCGACAGTTTAAAAAGAAAAGAAATTCATTTTGTCCCAGAGGTGTGCCAAAAAATTAGAGACAGCTATCTAATAACATGTAGTTTCTCCCTTTGCCTGAATAACAGCGGCTACACAACATGACATGGAGTCGTTGCATGGGTATATCTATCCAGGCACGTTCCAGGGCTGTCCATAACTGAGTTGTGTTTGTTGGTTGTGACTGCAGGTAATTTAGTGAGGTCTGCAACATGTCCCACATATGCTCAATGGGTTTAAATCTGGCGAGCACAGGAGCCAATGGAGTGCCTGGAATTCAGCTGAGTGTTATTTGAACCAGTTTCATGTCACCCACCCATGATGGGGGAGGGGGGGTTGCATTATCTTGCTGGAACAAACTATTACCACTGGGAAACATGGCAAGAATAAAGGGGTGCAAATGATCTGGAACAAGATCTGTGTATGTCACACCTGTCAAGACAGACTCCTGTTTCCACTAGTGGTCCTTACAAACTCTAACAAAACACTCCATACCATTACAAAGCCACCACTTGCACTACACCCTGCTGATAGGCTGGATCCATAGCCTCATGTAATCACCTCCACACACAAGATCCATTATCGGCCCAAAAGAGCTGGAAATGTGACACAGCACCAGTCTTCCATGGTCAGATGGTGTGGGGCAGTAACTGAAGCTGTAATGGTAATACAATGGTAACCTTGTTGTTCAACAACTATGAAACCCCATAGAATGTAGTGTACACTGTAAAGTGCATTGACTTCTGGGTTAAGCAGCACCAGCGTTGAATTGGGATGTGATTTGATGGGATGTTCCCCATCATTGAGTGGTTACCATCCTTGTCAATCACTGGCGGTCCTATTCTTGCATCACTTGTGGGCACCTGCATTTTTCACATATACCCTTGCTACTGTGGCTTGAGAAAAACCTAACAGTAGTTGCCACCTCAGAGGTAGAATGCCCAATCATTCGGCAGTCAAACAGTGTTAAATCCTGTCTGCGTCCCATGGCTGCCACAGCTACACTACTACTTGACCTATTATGTCATACATACATCATCTGGCTGAGTCCATTTCTACAAGTGGGGGAGGGTGAAACCATCCAGTGTACTGCTGACTCTAATTCTTTGGCATTCAGTTTAGGTTTAGATATTTAAATGTTCGATTTTTTTATCCCAAAATGTATATACACACTTTTCAGTACAAAAACTGCTAAAAAAGACTTTTAAACAGTTGTTTGATCATTGATAACAAAAACAAATGTTTTGGTAAAGATCTACATCTGTTTAATCAAGTCAAAAAAAATAGAAATTTTTTTTTTCGTCAGTAATTTTTTGTGCTTTTAATTCTTTAGACCCTAACAACATTCCTGGAATTGTTAGCTTTTAGAAAACATTTTTTTTTAAGTTTTACAAAGGGGGGGTTATATTTACTATCTAAATGTTATCATAAACCCGACCATTACTTTCCATTAGTCGTACTGTAGTAGCACTTTTTACATTTCCGAGACCACAAATTTCCATTCTCTTGTTATCTATTAGCTGTTTATATAAGCCATAATATCATGGGTAGGATTTATGGAGCCAATATGTCAAAACTTTCATTCACTCTAATGATTACATATACAGTGACATAGCAAATACTAAAAAGTATACAAAGTGCTACCTAAAAGTTTGGGGAATTTGAACCTGGCACATAAACTGAATGTAGTATGGACTTGGGAAGCAGTACCCACATGCCAAAGGAGATGTTGAAAACTATGTGTTTGGTTAATTTCACTTTTTTTTTTCTTAAAAAAAAAAAAAAAAAAAAATTTTTAAAAATGGTTGCAGTACCTTGTATATAGAAAAGAAGCAGATGCTAAAATTTCCATAGTGCATTTGGTATGTGAATAGATATGGTGAATATCCTACTATAATAGTGATTTTTCTTCTCGTTTCTCTGTCTGTAACAATGGACTCTTTCACCTAAAAGAGTACAATTTTGCTGATAATAAATATCTCCTACCCACCATTTGAAACAATGGACTCTTTCATTGAAACAAATTCAGTAATTTCTTTCCTAAAAAAGAAATTATTTCACAGAAATTCAAATATATCCGTGAATTTCTTCAGTGATTAACTAGTAATATGAATAATACAATATTTTTAACTCCTGTTAAAAAACTTATGAAAAATAAGAAAAAACTCCAGTCCAAGGTTGAGGTTGACTTTGTTTTTGCCCCGTAACAAGAACAATCCTCACCTAATTTAGGGGAGTGAACTAGTCACTGTTTGTCCATCCCATCACGTTAAACCAGAACGATATATAAAAAAAATTTTTTTATTAAATTAACATTTCCATACCGTGATTTGAAATCATGACCAAGTGATCAGTAGGCAGCTCTCTTACGGACTGAGTCAAACTAACAAGTCTTACACAATCTACAAAAATGGTAAAAATGTTTTTGTTTATTATATACAGTAAACCCAACTAATGGGGTTCGTTAAATTTAATAAATCCAATGGCAGTTCGGTTGCTCCTTGTTCTATTTTCGACTGTACCTCTTCACCAGGGCTCAAAATTAACTAAAAATGTGTTCCGAGACAGAAGTGATTTTTTATTTTTAAATTATAATTTTAAAACTTAAAATCACTTAGTCATTGGGGGAAGATATCTTTCTTTCATTGGGATTGTTTTTCGGGACAGTAGTTAATAAAGTTAGTCTGGAGCCCTGCTCTTCACGCAAATGACTAATGTTATGTACAGTTCTATAAAATCTTATTCATATATAATAAAGATTTGCTTAACCTCTATGTCACAACATTTACCCCTGACAAATGCTTTTTACCCCCCCCCCCAAAAAAAAACCAAACAACAGTTATAAATGCTTTAGATATTCCATTCTAGATGGTTTTAGACTATAATTTCCAAAGAAATCTGTGTTTTTTTAAAGCTAAGAAACGTATTTTAAGAGCTTAACAAAAAGTACAGAATATCATTTTTGTCTTTTGTTTACATAACTAAAACTAGACCTTAGTAGAATACTGTATCATTGATACTTAGTTCAAATACAGTTGGCACTAAAGTACAACAATGATGGTTTCTTTCCCCTCTGCCCACATTTGCTGTGTCATTATATATGTAAACATTAGAGTGAATGAAAGCTTTGACATATTTGCTTAATAAAGCCTACCCATTAATAAACTAAACAAATTTGATCTCCAGAAATACAGAAGAAAAAGCAATAAAATTCTTATGACCAAAAACATATTTTCCATTCGACAGTTTGCTCACTGCCGAAGGGTAATCGGTCTGAGCAAATAAAAAGCAACTAATAAAAGGTAAAAAGTAGTCATAAAATTTAAAAATAAATAATGATTCATAATACTTCATATAATAAAAAAAAATGTACCAAAACATATATTTGACTGAAACACAAAGAAAATGTTATTCAATTCAAAATTTATTAAACCACTTTTACTGCATACAGTCAATAAAAAATACTCAGTAAGACAAGAGACTGTAAAGAGTTTTACAATTTATATAGCCATTATAATACAATGCATGCAACATTCTTTCCATTCAGGTATTCAAATACCATGTGGGTAGTATAGATTTTTTACAAGCACACAAACAGGATGTCCATTATTTTGAATTAGTAGTATAATAGATTGGCCACACAAGTTAGCAAGTCGACTTTTAGGGTCATGTTTTTGTATTTTTCCCCCAAACCTGTTTTAAATTAAATAAATAGAGGGTATAAGTAAAAAAAAAAAATTTAAAAAAAATAAAAAAAAAAATGTAAATAAATATATGTATACAAAATGTTGGCTTCACCACAGCCAAGTAAGTTTTTTTTCCTTTTTAATTAAAAAAAAACCCTTACAAAAACCAGACAAGTCTGCAAAATTTTATTTATTGAAAATCTCTGCAGAAATTTGACCATGCACAGAATAAATTGGAGATCTCTGGCACGTCTGACGATTATGACACCCATGCATTGAAAATTTTAATTCAAGAGGGTTTGGCCAAACAGTCCAGTGATAAAAAAAAATCTTCAGGTGTCCACCATAGTCAGTAACCTTCTGGGAATTTCGAACCAATCGCTTTGTTTAATACAGGGGGGAAATTGTTCTCATTCCGCTATCAATGCCAGAGGATATTTTGTATCAGTTAATTCTTGTCAATGTTGCTTGTCCGCCACTTCCACTGAACTAGAGTATATGACTTTTTTTCACTACCTGAACAGGGATTAACCAATGCTTTTATCCACTAGGCTATAGCATGGACAGCAGAATGAGAACAATTTACCTCCGTGGATTGAATAAAAGATTCGGTTTGAAATTCCCAGAAGGGAACACCTGAAGAAGGCTGGAGGGTACAATGGCCAAAACATTGTGACTGTAACAACCAAGATGAGGACAATAGTCTGAGTAAATCAGTGTATAATAATAACTCATTATCTCAAAAATTCAAACAAAAAGTCAATGATATATAAAAGGTTTTTTTTTAAATTTTTGTAGAGATCTTTCAAGAGATGAGCTTTGTTTAATAAGCATCATATTTGCCCGCCTATAAAACATCCCTTTAAAAAAACAAAAAAAACAGGTCTGGTTAATCACTCAATAGAAACCATCACGTGATCAACATGTTTTGGCAGCATGAGGATAATCAATTAAAAAAAGGGGTGATCAATGAATAAATTACTTTTCTCGCCTTTTGTTGGGCAGTGATCACTAAAAAGTCTGAATTTTCAAAAACAAGCGTGAACGCTGCCAGACACAAACTATGGGACCAGTTTAGCATACACTTACATTGTAAATTGAACCCCCCACTAAAACCTATTTTGGGGTGGAATTTTCAAAAAACAAAAACTGTTTTTTCTAGCCATAATAAGGAGTAAATGTTTAAATTTTCAGACCTCTAGCTACATTGGTGCGGCCTGTATGCATGACACAGACACAGACTCACATAAAAACTGAATAAACCTAAACCAAATTGTAAATTAACCCACTAAAAACTTATTATGGGGGATTTTCAAAAAACAATGTTTTTTCTAGACATAATAAAGCATAAATGTTTAAATTTTCAGCCCTCTAGCTCTGTTGGTACACATGACACATACATAGATAGATAGCCAGCCAGGCTGAATAACTTAAAAACTGAAGAAACCTATGTTGACAGTTTCCAATAAAAAATATAATTAAAATTATTGAAAATATTCTTTTGTCTAATTGGTTCTATTAACTAGTTAGTAAGTTTATTCAAATACCACATTTGTACATCACTAATTTCCTTTACAAGTTTGTACAGCACAGCTGCAGTCATGTTTGGTAGACAGTGTATCACATTAAAACATACAGTTTTATTAGCCATGACAGATATGCTGTACCAAAATTATCTTGAAAAAATGCCAATTTGAAATTTTTTCAAGATAATCTTGTAGAGAAGCAGTTTCTCATCATATCTGAAGGAATTTTCAAAACATTTTTTAATGTTTGTTTCTTTCTGACCTAAAAAGATTATTAATAAAATTAGTTATTACCTGTGAAGAATTTGACATATATATATGAATGTAATGCATTTGATAGAAATACCTACAGTAGTTCATAACTTCTAAGCTGTTAATATATATTAACATATTTATATAAATGCGTTTAAAATAGATTTTTAAAAGTTCAACTATCTACAAATAAGCTGTTGATAAATTAGTCGTTGATTAAATGTGTTTGAATCTTGTATGATACATGTACTGTTGTAGTACTAGTTATAACTAGGCAATGAACAAAGATTATAGGCAGTAAATCGACAACTGACGAAAACAAACGCCAAACTCATATGAAAATCAATTTTATCGTCAAAATCTTTGTCATTAATGACAAATCGAGGAATTGAAGAGGAGGTGGAGGAGTAATTAATCTACATATAAAAAGTAAGTAAAATACAGTTATATTTCTATTTAAACTTGATATTTTTATAACCTGGGTTTTTCTTTTGTGTCTGAGCAGGGTGTTTCCTTAAAATCTCATTAGCAGCCGCACTATGCATGAGACTAGTTTGCTACCCATTAATATGGCAGACACCTTAGATATTTACTAAGCTTAGCTTAGTCTGGCATAGGGCTATCATAGCGGGGCACCCAGTGAGGATCAAATTCACAACATTAGCAGTGATCTGTGAGACTAGCTTTCTAACAATAACGCTACAGCAGGCTCCCATTAAAAATCTTATATTCAAGAGTTGCTTTTATTATAAAGAAAACAACCCGGGTATGCTACTATCATGGTTTAAAGAGCATTTCAAAAAGATGTGTGCTTCACATCAAGATCTTT
>VCCN01006250.1:791047-814149 GCA_006491835.1 Architeuthis dux
GGGGGCTCCATTGAGCATTTAAAATCGCCACCCCCACATTGATACAAGGGAACAAGGTGTCCCTGTTTTCAAAACTTTGTTGTCTTTTTGAGATTTTTTTTTATCAATCAAAGACTATCCTGAATGTGAAGACCTGATGATCTTCCCCACCCCTCTCAACATGATAATTACTTCCTAATACGAAAAAAAAAAGGGATAAAAAAATATGTATCTTAATTTTGCTGACTGACTGATGATAAAAACAAGAGACGATTTTTGATTGGCAGCAACTTAAAGTCAATGTATGGGTCATCGAAAAGCCTCAATTCGTAAATTATATGAAGATAAAACGCTTATTGTATTTTTAAATCAATAAAGAATTGACATAGTTGTTTTGGGTAATTAAAAGTTTGACCAACACAAAGCACTTGTTAAATTAAATTTTATAATCACAAGGTAAACGCCAAAACTCGGAATGGTTTGTCTGTCTGTGTGTCGTTTCGCCTGCCGCATTTTTCACACTTGTGGTTTTCTGAACGAAGTGTGTAGTACTCTTTAAAATGTTTTATTTAATAATAACAGCCCTCCTGTTTGACGTTAAATGAAAATATAATTTCTAAATCGCTCTGAAAATCTACCTTTAATTAACTCTATAGTTGTATTACGAAAACGGTGCAGATATAATTATTTTTTCTCTCAGGAATTCGGAATTATTCACTCAACAACAAAAACAGTCCAAATCGTTCATGAATGGTTTGACTTAAATCCGGATATTTAATTTTTGCTTCAATTTTTAAGTTCGAAAAACTTTAATATTTTATAAATTGGGTCATAAAAACAGCATATGATGAGATTTTAATGTGTTTTTTTTGTTTACTCTATTTCATTGCATTTCATGTAAAGAAAAAAAAAATACACCTGTCGTTCTCTTCACTTGTGAAACACATGCACCAGTCGCAGGTGGTAATATAATAATAATTAATCAGAATTGCTTATTTTAATTGTTTTAATTATACATTTATATACTTATTTTACTTACTGGGAAACGATAAGATCACCAAACAACAAAATCATACTGCTTGAGAAAGGTAAGGGAAAATATTTTTAAAATGGTTTGTTTACTTTTGAAAGTTAATTTTTTTTAGTTGTTTTTGTATGCTAAATTAAATTTAATTGTAGTTTTTTGTTTGTTAATTCAATTTCCACAGATAATAAAGTGAATTAGAAATATCATACGAATTTTATTAAATTATGAAACAATCACGACTTGTTTTTCTCAGTCGTTTTCCCCCTTAGTTTTAAATTTATTCCAAGTAAGTTTAAATCAATGATTCTCTTAAAAACTGAGTTACTGGACGAACACTTTGTTTCTATACTTTCCCTCTGTTTTGTTTTTTAAATAATGAATTTAATCAGTAATAAAAAAAAAAATAGTCACTATCTGGACCCGTGGAAATTCCACGGGTATTGATAACTAATCATGATTTAGTATTGTATATATATTTCGGCGATTAAAGTATATAATTTTGTTAAAGTAATTTAATATATTTATATTAATTTTAACTATAATAACATGCAAATGAAATTAATATATCTGTTGTTGTTATTATTATTATTATCAAGTACTTTTGCTATCTGCTTATATTCCTGTGGTCTACTACAACTATAACCCTGATAGCGCCCTAGGCTTCAACTCTGTGAAGAAGGAGTAATGAATGAATTACAGTTATAGTGAAGGTTGTGTCCCTTTTGCTCCCACTCAAGCATAAGCACCCTTTTCCCATTCTTATTGTTGTTCATTACATTGCAAGAGTGGGGAGTGAGTTCCTTTTGCTCACATTCAAGCATAAGCACCCTCTTCCATTCTTACCCTCGTTCATTACATTGTACTATTATTCTGCGTGTCTGTATGTACAGCTATTACGCTTTCTAATTATCATTCATTCTGCTCATATCTTTCATCCTTTCTCTTCTACTTCTCCACCCACCCTTGCAATGGGTAAAATGGAGGAGAGTGCTTATGCTTGAATGGGAGCAAAAGGGACTCAAACTTCACTATAACTGTCATTCATTCAAGTCTGAAACCTAAAAATTAAGTTATAGTAATAGTAGACCACAGGAATATAGATAGCAGAAGTAATCAATAATAATAACAACAGGTATATTAGTTTCATTTGTCTTTGCATTTTATTATAGTTAATATAGATACATTCTATAGATAATAAATTACTTAATTAATTAAGACTTAATTTTATGATTTTAGCTCATTGTTTTGTCGTGTTTTTTTGTATCTGGCATTGTATCTGACCCCATTTTTGGGGTGCTTCAAGTGACATCTTATCCGCGGAAATATAGGGTATATACTTTGATTGCAGAAATATACATGCAAGAGTAATGATGATATCTTAGTTGTCAACACCTGGGGAATTTCCACGGGTCCAGCTAGTTGTAAATAACTAGAGGTATTCATTTTTCATACCCTAGAACAGGGTTTCTCAAACTTTTCACACTGACTGAGACTGAGCGAAAAAATTTTGGAACCTAAAAGATATATATATATATGGTCTATGAAGCTTTTACGATGTTACTAAGAAAAACAAATTTTACTTACTTCTTGGAGCATCGATGTGACCACGTGTGGTCAATGTAGTCTGTGTCTTAAGCCGCATTTCACATCCTTTACTGCCGTTACCTCTTTCTAAAATTCTTATGTTCAGTTTTCCAATTTTTCTAACACACATCTTCCTTAAAAGGAAATATATATAGTAATTTTACAAAGAGGAAGAAATAATTTCTACGGCTACTAGAAAAAGGTAATCAGAAAGGCAATATTTTTTACACTGAAATTACAAGTGTATTTAACTTAGAAGATCATCATATATATATATTTGACTATGGTTATTTATATTTAGTTAGTTTTAATTCTACATTACGCATGGCTTTTTTGATGGAAACCAACAACTGAAGTCTGGTACAACGAATACATTTTGATTTTTTGCATCAATACCACATAATATTTTATTTGAAACTACGAATGGTTTATTTCTCAAAATCGGCCACAGAACCGAAAATATATGATGCGGAACCCAGTTTGAGAAACCCTGCCCTAGAAAATAACTAAGAATTATATGATTTTCGGTAACACCCCACTTGATCCTATTGTTTAATAATTGTACATATTTTGGATTTATTTTCAGCATTTACAAATGTGGAAGCATATATTGAAACAACCTACAAGAAAGCATTCAAGAAGCGGACTACATTGTTTGAACACAGACACATACAGCACTCTTCTGCAAACGTGTACTGCTTCTTATTTCAAATGGTAGCTTACATACCCAAAGGCTTTTATATATTTTACCCTTTTACTCACACAACCTGGCTATACATAGTTCACTGCGTGGAATCAAACTCTTTAATCTCAGACATTGCTGTCCATTGTTATTAGAAACCATCTACCAAAACTGTCACCATAGGTTTCTTCAGTTTTCAAATCAGTTTGGCTGCCTATGTATGTATCACGCGTACGGGCCACACCAATTATGTCTAGAAGAACCTTTTTTTTTTGTTTTTCGAAAATTCCCCCTAAAATAATCTTTTAGTGTGGGATTAAATTTTCATGCTAAATTGGACCCTTAGTTTGCATCCAGCATCCATTCATGCTTTTTTTTAAAAATTCGGATTTTTTTAGTGATCAGCGCCCAACAAACAGGCAAGAGAGTAACTTATTCATTGATCTACCCTTTTTCCAACTTTTTAATTGATCACCTCCAACACGGCATAATGCCAAAAGATATTGGTCATGTGACGGTTTCTATTGAATGACTAAGCAGACCTGTTTTTTTATCAGTGTTGGTTTTTATTAAGGTTGCTTAGTACAACACAAGGCCAGATATTTACTAATAGCTTAGTCTGGTACAGGACAGTTGAATGGGGTACCCCGTGAAGAGCAAACGCACTATACTATTACTAGTGAATGGTCTAGCGGGACTAGCTTGTTAACCATTACTCTATGCCAAGCTCACTTGTCTATCAGCAATATGTCTAAGAAATATCCACATCCATATCAACTCTAATTGTTAAATTAATTTTCACTGCGCTTTAGATTCACTTTTTTATTTTGTACATGTTTTTATTAAAACAAGAACCATAAGTTCAACGATGTGTCCACTATCTTTATGTCCATATCTGTGATTTCTGATTTCAGAGGGATTCTAAACGAAGTAGTAGTAGCATTACTAGTTGTTGTAGTAGTAGCAGGGGGAGGTGGAAGAGGAAGGTGAGGATGGTCCACTCGAAAATCTGGCTATTAAATAAAAACAATTAGTAAGTTTAAATTAAAGTAAGTGTACACTTTTTATCAATAATTTGTTCTGGAGTCTTAGTGTATGGTTATTTTATTTGATAAGTGGGCTTTAAATGAGTATATATAACATTTCTAGCTATAAAGTTAGCTGGAAATTGAAAATTTTAGCCAATTTTAGCCATTTTTGAAGACAGTTTTAGCTATTAATAACAAACGATACTTGGCAACACTGTAAAAAACGAACACTTAATACGTCATCTATTGATCAAAATAGATGTTCTTTTAATGACGTCACACATTCTTTTCTTGACATTATAGCAGCTGGAAAATACCCCCCTCCTTCCATTTTCTGTTCTTTACATAAACGGAACAGACCGACCAACTGACCGAAAAGCGTCTTATAGAGATGTGTTGGACACATCTAAAAAATAAGAGAAACAAATGTACAACTGTGTCAGTAGTGCATAGATTTGACTTTAATCATAAACAACAGTTATTTACTAACCATAACTTAGTCTGGCACAAGGCCACAGTAGTGGAGACCTAATCATTGACAATGTTTACAACTTGGCCATTTGGAGAAATTACTGGTAAAGAAAAAAACGTCAATCAAAAATTATTTTAATCAAATTTTTTAATTTTTTCATCTATAATATGTCATAAATATATCCCAAAATAAATTAAATATATTTTTTATTTATATACCCTGATTGTTAAATTAAGTTTGACAGCATCTTCTATTGACTTCATTTAACCTACAGTTGTTTATTTTAAAAAGAAAATTTTCCTGTAGAAAAAAAACTAGTATATATATTAAAAGCTTGCATTATCAACTTGCCACTGAAGTGAAAAAAAGTCAAAACTGTGTACCTGACTGCATAAAGTGATTAAGTATCCAGTTCAAACTGGACTCTGTAGAAAATGAGTACTTAGCAGAAGCTGTAACGGCCACAGCTGCAATTACTATGGAGACACTATCATCACCTGATGAAAATTTTAAAGGTCAATCGCCAGACCATTCTTCTGATCAGCATGAAGAAGAGACCATTAATGGTCACCTTGTCCAGCAAGAGCTGCCCCCAACTGCTGCCCCCAACTTCAACAGCAAACGTCCTTTCAAATGTCAAATATGCCGGAAAGGTTTTTCCCGTAAGGCAAATCTAGAAAACCACGAAAATGCCCCAGCCTCGGAAACGCATTTCAACTGTTCTTTTTGTATGAAAGCCTTCAGCCAACGAGCGGAGCTGGTCAACCACATGCGTACACACACTGGTGAACGTCCGTTTAAATGCCCGATGTGTGACAAAGCCTTTGCCCACAAGAGTACACTCATAAACCATGAACGCATCCACACGGGCCTGAAGCCCTTCATTTGTGTGATCTGCCTGAAGGCATTTAGTCACCGGAGCACGCTCATCAACCATGAAATTACACACAGTGGTGAGAAGAGGTTTGTTTGTGTCATATGCATGCGAGCTTTCGGTCACCGCAGTACACTTTTGAACCACGAACGAATACACAGCGGAGAGAAAAGCTATAAGTGTTCTGTGTGTGAGAAATCCTTTGCACACAAGACAACCCTGAACAACCACATGCGGACACACACAGGTGAAAAACCATACAGTTGCTCAATTTGTAATAAGGTTTTTGCGCACCAGACAACATTGCTCAACCATAGACGCACACACAAAGCCAACGATGACATCTCCCTTTGCCAATTATAAGGGTCTCGGGACTGAGCTTTTGGTATTTTTGAATAACCTTAAACCCAACCTCAGTTCATGGAACTTTCCATTTTTGTTTTGAAAAAAAGAAAAGAATAATTTTAAAATGTTATTCTTCTTGGCTCCTGTTAAGGTTGATGATGGGGTAATAGCTTTTTGCAGCTACTGCTTAGGCAGGTAAGGTAGTTATGGGAGAGTGCTTTGCCCATTCACCCACTCTCTTCTCCGTCAACCATTGTGGCATGCCAGTGACAAGACATTTTGTCAAGATACCTGGCAATGGGACAGAGCACAGAGAGAAGTGCATTCATGCCTTTCCTCGGGGCATCAGTGCAATTGCATTTTCCTTGTTGGTAACCACTACGCCACCCTGTACATCAATTTTGAAATACTATCATCATAATCAACAACAATTTTCTGTTTAGCCCATGTTGGGCCTTTATTCCGCTAAAGTCTATTATGTGTCTCCAGAGGTGTAGCTGAGGGAGGAGGCTATTTGAAAATGCCCCTGGGCCCCCAGTGGAAGGGGCCCCCAAAAGCTCTATAAATAATAGTTCACCTACTGCATTTCTACTGACATTATACAACAACAAGGATATATTTGTACATACATGGATTGCATAAATAATAATTCAGCCTTTGGGGTTGTTTTTCACCAATTAAGTGATAGTGCATGTCTATTTATTACAAATTTTCATTTTCCATCAAATCTCACTAAATGTTGGAGAGGGCCCCTTAAGGGGCCAAGCCCTCATGCTCCCAAATCTCTAGCCACGCCTCTATGTATCTCCAATGGCTTCTCTCAGTTGTTTATAGATTGGTCATGAGAGACAGCATTTCTACAGACTTGGATCTGTCATTAGTCGGCTTGACAATGTTTTCATCTTTGGTTGGAAAAACATCCTTATAAAATTTGAAGAACATATTTTTAACCTTTAGAACTCTTTGCTGAGCAACAAGTTTGTCCTGCCACTTCAGTCAACTCAGAAAGCTGAACAATAGTGTGTTTGGATTTTGCGGTTGTATTGTCAAGTCAATTTCAATCATACATAAACAGACACACAAGTTATAGGTTTTCAAAGTTACTAAGTGCACAAAATCTTGGCACCCTTGAAAAAGAATGCAGAGTACTAAAGGATCAGTAAATCTCATATTTTCAGTATTTTTTTATTTTTATTTAAGTGAGAATTACTCTTACCTAAAGTCAAAAACTAACTATGGGATATTTGACTATCTAAATAGGAGATACAAGGTGCAGGTGGCCTAAGGTTAGCTGCACGGAAAGTGTAATCTGCGAACCGAGTTCAAACTCCGGCTGAAACAGTTTGCTTTCACTTCACACTAGTGCCCTTGGGAAAAGCATGAATCCATCTCTTCTCCCAGCTATGGGTAAATAGCAGAGAAGATCCGGCTCTTCAGCTTTGGTTGGCAACCAGTCTAGGAGACAGACAACTCTGAATTCAAAACAGGAAAGTCCAACTCCTCGTCTAGTGTCATGAGAGGCTGGCAACAGACAGAGTAGGGAACATGTTCCCGAAATGTACAGTTAATAGGGCTCTGGTAAAGTTTTGATGGGCCTAGCAAGCTGGAGTTGGATTATAATAAATTGCTCAAGTAAAATAAAAGAGAATTTAAAGAAACGTATGATCCATGGAAAACTTGCCCACTCTTGGGTTAAAACCTTATGTTTATAAATTTTAAGAGTTTGTTTTTCTTGTTTCTTGTTAACATTGAATGAATTTTTTAGATTATTATAATTATTTTTCAATGTTTCAGTCATTGCATTCTTCAAGTGAACCGGTTTTGAGTCTTGTTGTTGGTACAAGAGGTGTTAGTCCTAAACTACCTTCTCTAGTTAGTTGGACTAGAAACAGATAGGCAATTATTTTTTTTAAATGTATAGTTTTTTTTATTTGTTATGTAATGCTATTGTTAATATTGTTGAAAGCCTTAAACAAGGCATCTTGAAAATATGAGATCTTGTGAAAAAGAACATTTTTTTTTTTTTTACAAAAACCCCCAAATCAATATTGTTATTGCAGTTTTGTTTGTGCTTACACCTATTTGAATTCAGAAATGAACAGTTATAACCGGTCCCAAAATTGTTTAATTTTCCAGTTTCTATGGCAATCAACATGTATCAAGGGAGATGACTTCTTAATTTTGAAAATCTACAGGTACAAGTCTTGTAGTCTGACATTCTTTTCATCTGACCAAAATTTGAATGAAACATTTTATTCACATATACTATTCCGTTGAATGAAACATTTTATTCACATATACTATTCCGTCAACCAAAACTGCCAACATAGGTTTCTTCAGTTTTCAAGTGATTCTGGCTGGCTATGTATCACGCATACATGTTGCACTAATTTAAACATTTACTCCTTCCTTTTTTTTTTTTTTTTTGAAAATTCCTTCCCAAAATATATTTTTAGGAGAAGGGTGCAATTTACAATGTAAGTTTATGATAAATTGGTACATCAGTTTGTGTCTATGTCAGTTTGTGTCTGACTTTGTGCTTTTTTTTTGTAAATTTGGACCCTTTTTCCAATTCTTTAATTGATCACCCTCAACATGGCATGCTGCCAAAAGACATTAGTCACGTGACGGCTTCTATTGAGTGACTAACCAAACCTATTTTACTTTAATAATCAAGTACAAGTATTGGATGTCAACAGAGTTGGATACGTCAGGAGTTTTCATACATTTGTAGATGCTTTATTATACACAACTATTTTCCTGTTCCAGAGTCTCAAACCGAAATCGTGATGTAAATATATTTGCACTATTTATTTTTTTGATTACCCCCAACCCGGCATGCTGCCAAAAGATGTTGGTCACGTGGCGGTTGTATTGAGTGACTAATCAGACCTGTTTGTTTGTGTTTCTATCAATTCATTCTATGGATACAATGGGACTGGTTCATCTTCCTGAACTTCAGTTTCCCGAAGTTGGTTTTCCCAAACGTTGATTGGCTGACTTTTCACTTTGCTGATTCTTCATCAAAGCAAAACAATTTGAGTCACTGAACAGGCCTTCTTTTTATACTTTATTATTTACTAAACACACAGGTTGACTTTCTTTTTTCTAAAATTAGTGCGATTATAATTTACGGGGGAGAAAAGCATCTATTGAAAATTTGGTATTTATTTACAATAAGATTTGTGTAAAAGATTTATGAAGAAAAAAAAGGATTTTATGTACGATCTTATGTGTCTGTACGTCATTTATGAAAAAAAAGGATTTATTGTTGTTGCTGATTATTTACAATAAAATGAATTTTATTTTCATTTTATTTCAGGTATTTGGATTAACATAGGTAATTGTATGGTTCAGCCGCGTAAAATCATTTTTCATTGGACAGTGTAGATTATTTTAACGTATCTTGGCGAAAATTTATGAAGTGAACAATAGAACAATATAATTTATGTATTTACTTCTGTTTTTTTTATGAATTCTCTTATTTATTTTTTTGCTATTTTTAACATCAAGTAGCAGCAGGTGTAAAAAAAAAAACTTAATGAAAGAACAAACAATTACTGGCAATTTCTTTTTCTTTTTTTTTCTTTAAAAAAAGTATGATTAATTTTTTTTTTAAATTTTAATTTTTTTAATAAAATAGAAACCCCCCTCTAAAACCTTAGAAAATTAACTTTTTTCAAGCTGACAAATTCCCTGATGAAAGGACAAAAAATTACTTGCAAAAAATTTTTTTTTTTCTATTCTTTTTCGGTGGGACCTTTGTATGTCAGAAGTGCCGTTGTTTTTTTATATAATAAATTAATTTAAGATAAATTCAGAAATCAATGAAAAAACAACAAAAGTTTTATCAAATTTATAAAAATCACCAGTTTTATTAAATTTATAAAAATCACCAGATGAAGAGGTGTACAATTAGGGATATGGATAATTGCAGAGAGGAATAAATAACAAAAGTTTTATTAAATTTATAAAATCAGAAATTTATTGAGATCAATATATGTAATTCAGTAGAGGTATGAAGAAAATACTGAATTTATTTTAAATTAATTTATTATATAAACACAACGGCACTGCAGAAAAAAATAGAAAAAAACATTTTTCGCAAGTAATTTTCTGTGATTTCGATAAGACCTCCCTTTCATCAGGGAATTTGTCAGTTTGAAAAAGAATTAATTTTCTAAGGTTTTAGTGGGGTTTCTATTTTAGTAAAGAAATTTGAAATTCTTTAAAAAATTTTTTTTAAAAAATGAATCATGCTTATTTGAAAGAGGTTTTAAAAATAATTAATTGCTTGTGCTTTCATTAAGGTTTTTTTCACACCTGCTGCCACTTGATATAAAAAATGTCAAAAAAATAAATGAGAGAATTCATGAAAGAAAAACAAAAGAAAATACATAAATAATTAATTTTCGCTAAAATATCTTAAAATAATCTATGCCAAAAACAGAATTAAATACATAAATTATATCGTTACTACTTCACATCATAAGTTTTTGCCAAAATATGTTAAAATAATCTATGCTGTCCAATGAAAAACGATTTTACGCAGCTAAACCATACAATTGCCTATGTTAATACAAATACTTGAAATAAAATTCATTTTATTGTAATTAATCAATCAATCAACAACAACAACAATAAATCCTTTTTTTGTTTTTCATAAATGACATACAGACACATACGATCGTACATAAAATCCTTTTTTTCTTCTTGAATCTTATGCACAATATAAATGCTAAATCTTATCCTAAATAAAGACCACATTTACAATAGATGCATTTTTTTTTCATAAATTGTAAACATATCCCCATCGCACTAATTTTAGAAAAAAAAAGTTAACCAGTGTTTTTTGTAAATAATAAAGTATGAAAAAAAGGCCTGTTTAGTGACTCAAATTGTCTTCCTTTGTTTTTCAAGCAAATGAATAGTTGGGGAAGTGAAGTCAGCCAATCAACGTTCAGGGAAACTGAAATTCGGGAAGATGAATGCCAACCAGATACAATTAATAGAAACACAAACAAATATGTGAATGAAATGTTTCAATCGAATTTGATCAGATAAAAAGAAGGTCAGACCACAGGACTTGTACCTGTAGAATGGATTGATAGAAACACAAAAAGATAGTAAATGTGAATAAAAACTTTTGATCTAATTTTCGTCAGATTAAAAGATGGAAGTTGGACAAGAAGACTTGTACAACTATCATGAATTGATAGAAATATGAACAAACTAGAAAGCACTCAGTGAGCACATACCTCCGCCAATGCCATCGTCACTAAAAACTAAACAATCTGGTTACAGATCCCAAATTATGCTATGACAAAAGCTTGTAATAATTATTCATCAGAGACATTCCTTTGAACCTTAATTCATTTGAACACTTGATTATTCCCCTTAGGCTGAGTAACTTTGTCATTATTTATTGTTATTGCATTGAAAAGCCTAAAAATTGTCCAATTTCACAATATTAACAAAATCAAAAAAGAATTCCTGAATCCGCCCCAAAATTTAATTATACCTTGGCCCATGGCCCACCCATCCAGAAAATGTCATTGAAATTAAGTGAGACCTTTTGGAGATATTGTATGGACAAACAGACAGAAAGACATTGGTGAATACATAATCTCTGTCCAACTTTGTTGGCAAAGGTATTTATAAATATGAATAAAACTTTTCGATCCAATTTTAAAAGGTTGGTCAACTGGAGATCAAACTATAGAACTTGTAACTGTACTACGTTTTGTTTACTTACTTATTTTTAGAACATCTCATAATCCAGTTTTTATCTTGAGAAATCGTATAAACCCAGTCTGAAACAAGAACAGACTGTTCAAAACCTGCGACAATTTTTGATATTTGTTTCAGACATTACTGTCAAAATTACAGAATTTCATTAAAATTTCAATATTTCATCAAAACTACAAAATTTCATAAAAATTTTCACAAAATTATATTATTTTAGAGTTTGACTGAAGGAAAGTAGGTCTGAAAGAAAGTGAATTTGGGTCTCATAGACCTGGGGACTTTACTCTTCCCAGAACCACGGCCTTTCGGGGGTCCTTATGGCATGCTCGGGTATCTCTGGATATCTGGGAGAAGTTGCACAGGATATCTTGGCCAGCTGGTCGGGAGGCGATCATCATTAGCATGCTCGGGTTCGTCCTGAGAAGCTTTTGACCACTGACCAGCTTATCCCGGTCCTCGTGGCATTTGTCTCAGTGACAGGGATTTGGGATTCTTCCCCATCAAATCTCTAGTCACGGGAGCATGGGATCTCTCCCCCCTACTAAATTCAGCACTAAATGACCCACCAAGGGTCGATGTGCCGTTAAACAAAACAATCAATCAATCAATTTACTTCCCACATTCTCCTCCCTCTCCCTCTTCCTTTTTGCAAGCAGCAGGCAGTGCTTCTTTCTTTTTTCGCTCTCTCATTTAAGTACCTAACCTGTCACAGCAAGCAGTGTCCCTCTCTCTCTCTCTCTCTATCTCAACCTTTTTCAATTTGGTCTGAAAGAAAATTTGACTCTCATAGACCTGGCGACGTTCGTCACAGGTAAAAACTTTGGGGATAAGCTTTCTTTTATTACAGACCAAAGTAAGATGCTGAAACGAAGATGCTGAAACAGGTTTGAGTTGATTAGCCCAAAGCAGTGGCACCGCTAGATCTCTGTAAATTCTTTGTAGATTTTTTTCACATTATTTTTTAGATTTTTCAGGTCTGCGGGTCCCATACACTGTCTCTGCCCAAATTCAGAGTAATGTCTATAACAGTGTTTCCCCAACTTTTTTTAGCTGCGACCCAGAACACAGAATTTTTGGGGCCTGGCGACCCCCAGTATAATTTCAGTGTTTCTTCATTTAGTTTTAACCAATAAATTTTACTGAATTTTTCTTTAATTTAATAATCAAGTATTGAACATTAACAGAATGGAATACGTCAGGAGTTTTCATACTTTATTATTCACAACTATTTTCCTGAGTCTCAATGACATTTTATATCACAAAATTGTGATGTAAATATATTTGTACTGTTTTCTACTTTAAAGATTTTTTAAACATTTTCCATTTTTTTTCTATTTTTAATGTTTTCATTTTCTTCTTTTTTTCCTCCAAATAATCCCACTACCCTCAGGAGCATCCTTCTGGCCCTCATTTGGGTCGCAACCATCGGTTTGGGAACCACTGGTCTAGAAATTGCAATTTAAAAAAAACCTAATCCAAACTCAATAGTGATGAATATGAGTTTATGGCACACTACTGCTGATGTTATAAGTGTTGTCTGAAGTTCTGAGATGAAATATTGTTATTATTCCATGAAATATATGAACCAGTATTGCGATCTTTGTTGTTTTGATCACTATGTTTCGATCAATGCTTTCAGCCTTCCTCAGGTATATGTAAAATCCAGTGAATCCTTTATCTTGTGTCCTTTTTTTTTTTGTTAATTTTTTTACTTTACTCAGAAGACTGTATATGCTGGACTATAAGATGGATGGTTTACAAGGGTATTTGGAGAATTACTGCTCACTGCAACTGGTCCAAGCCCCATAACTGTCCATATCAAGCTTCGGTAGAGAGCCCCCTAGTCATAATACCAGCACATCGGATGCAGTGCAATATTTTCTTTCTTTTTTTTTTAATGTCTGTCTTATATAACAGTATATTTGGTAATTTGCTCGTATCTGTTAATTGTTCTCGTTGGAATGGTAGCAAAAGTTCACAAAAACAAAAACCAAAGAAATTGTGGACCAGTGTGACATACACCTGAAGAAGGTCAGAGTATACACTGGCCAAAATATAGTGATCAGAACAACAAAAATGAGGATCTAATCCCAGTAATTTTTGGAATGAAATCATGAAGTCATAAATTCATAGATTTAAATCATACTGAAGATTTTAAAGTACTGTGTATGCCGGACTATAAGGGTAGGACTACGGTTCACTGCAACTGATCCTTGCCCCCATAACTTTGATAGATGGTCATCTAGTCATAATCCATCACAGGAAGGAGGGTGGTGGGGCAAAATCATGTTATACATGTAGTACATTATACATAGTATAACGATATAAGTTATTTAATGTCACTTTATTCGATCCAACAAGGGGTGGGGCCAAGGTCAGGGAGAGCCTTACTAAAGCTCAGCCCAGGGGCCCCGGGTGGTAGATAATCCATCACTGGGTAGGACTACGGCTCACTGCAACTGATCCTTGCCTCCATAACTGTACATATTGCACTTTGATAGACGGTCTCCTAGTCATAATCCATCACTGGGATTATGACTAGGGGGCAGTCTATCAAAGTTCAATATATATGCAAAAGTACTGAAATATCTAAAACACTCCCATGTACAGTCAAACCATTTTATTGATTTTGCCCTCCCCCCCCTCCTTCCGGGCCCCTAGGCTTAAGCCTACTCAGCCTAATGGTTAATCCATCACTATCTCTATGCAGGTCAAAAGGAGATTAACAGTCAAAATGTTTTGACCACTCATAACTGTACAGTGTATGTGGATGGATGTTGTGGAGAGAGGTCTTAAGTTCCCCAATGTATTTCATACACTCATATATCCTCAACCAGTTTAAAGAAACTTATTGAATCCTGATCTTAGCTGTCACCCAAAAAACTGTAGACATTTTGCATCATGTTATAAAGTTATAATAATGTACTGTTATTATTTTATCTGAAGTCCCGAAATGAAGCATTGTCATTGTTCCATGAATTATTCAGACTAGTATCCTCATCTTTGTTGTTTTGATCCCTAGATTTTACCCGGTGCAATCTCTAGCTTTGCTAGGAGGGTTGTCTGAAACGAAGCATTGTCATTGTTCCATTGAATACTCAGACTAGTATCCTCACCTTTGTTGTTTTGATCCATAGATATCAACCGGTGCAATTACCTACAAGTTCTTTCTTGCCACTTCTTTTATTACCTCTTTAGTTCCTCCCCAATGCTTCCAGGAACGCAACATCACCCGCTTTTTGAACCACTGGGCTTCACTGTTAAAACATATGGAAGTATTATTTCTGGGTATTTGATTTTTGTAATAAAAAGATTTTATTTGCAAACTGATTTCTGTTTTCTTTTTCTTTGTATCAGTTTACTGCTTGATGCTATCAAGATTGGGTGTTATTTTCAAAGTGTAATGAAAATGATACCAATAAATATTTTATGATTCTGTATATGCTGGACTATAAGATGAATGGTTTACAAGGGTACTTAGAGGGCCACTGCTCACTGCAATTCATCTAAGCCCCATAACTGTCCATATTGGGCTTTGATAGATAGCGCTCTATTCATAATACCAGCACACATGATGCCATATAATATTTGCATAGTTAGAAACCATCAACCAAAACTATCTCTAAGTCAGTTCGGATGGATCCACCAGTTTGTAAAGCCGAAATTAGTTATATCAAGGTTCATTATAGCGAGGGTTTACTGTATTGGATATTATTTGTTCTTGCCGGCACAGTGACTGACCTGAAACTCAGAATTAGCTGGAATAATGACAAAAATCAATAGACAAGAGAAAATACACATACAAACTAATGATTTAGTGAAATATTTTTTATCAGATAATCTTATTGTTCTAAAATGCAGATAAAGCTGCTGCTTTTATATTTTACATTCATTTGCATAATAGCCATTTGTATAATTTTCAGTTGTATAATTCTACCAAAACCAACAATATACAAAGTCTGGCACCCGTATAGATATTTACCAAGTTTAGCTTAGACTAGCACAGTGTTTCACAACCCTTTGTTAGTCCAGCTCCCCTTTGATAACGACGATTCAGCCAACACCTGTCTTTAAATCTTCCGTAGTGGTATTCAAAGGCAGGTGAAGTTTAATTTGAATTTGTTTCTTATACATTTAAGATCTACCATGGACTTTTGGCAAAAAGTGACATGTTGATAAAAACGTCTGAAACTTGAAATCTATTAATTTTATCACAATAATCTTTGTGTTATTAATAAAAGAAAAAATGTAGAAAATTATCCTGAGATCATTCCCAGCACCCCCTGAAATGAAATTTAGAACACCTTGGGGCTGCTAGCACCCCAGATTGGGAAACACTGGTCTAGCAAGACCAAATAAGAGAGACAAAAATCATTGCCTCATGTGCTGTATGACACGGGAAGCAACTTTGCTTTACTTTTGGCTTTTGCTTGATATTAGTTCTTGTCAACAGTATCATTTTGATGAAAGACTTGGAAGAAAATTGTGTGTACAAAGTTCATGTCGAGGGTCACCAGTTATTGGATTTAAAAAGGAATAAAGTATCTAATATTAAGTAATGCAAAATGAAAGTGGGTCCCTACAATACACCCCCTTAGAGATATGGTAAATATCTTGAAAGAAAAACAGGAAGGAGCCATTTTTAGAAATAGGTATAGAGATGCAGAGAGAGAAGAAAAACAAAGAATAATCACTGGTACAAAATTTTGTAAGAAACAATCAATTTTAAGAAATTTTATCAAAAGTTTGCCTGGAAAGTCAAATTGGTTCACCAAAATAAAATGTTTGGTTGTTTGAAAATACATATAAAATTTGTAAGTGTAATGAAAAATTGTTTTAGAGATGTAAAAAAAGTTGATTTGTGGTAGAAGTCTTTGTGTCCATGTGTAAAAATGTGTTGTAAAAATGCAGTGTTCCATGAACAAATTCTGTTTGTGTAAAACTTTTGGAAGTTCCTAGGTTTTGTAGTAATGCATTTAGCATAAGAAATGTGAAAAATTTTACTGTGTTCATGCATTTGACATTGTATGAAAGCTAGATGAACATTTCCTTTTCTTTTTTTTAGGGAACAAATAAATGTCCGCTGGGTACGTAGATGAATTTCTTTTACGTAGAACATCAGTGAATCTGTAGAAGTTTGTTGATATTCACAGCCCGATGCAAAAATGTTATGTTGCAGTATCCAAAGTTGTATTGCTGTGTCACCGATGAAAAATTGTTGGTTTTTGTTTATGTGTTCTATTTTCAGAGAAATCACCACATAGTTTGTAATTCAGAATGGTTGCGTGTTCAAATCAAGTTCATGGGTCACCAGTTATTTGGTGAATGATTTGGAAGAAAATTGTGTGTACAAAGTTCACGTCGAGCGTCATCAGTTATTGGATTTAAAAAGGAATAAAGCATCTAATATTAAAATAGGAATATGCGAAGGAACAGCAAGTGAAAAGGATTCACTAAGAAATGTTGCAAGCCTAATAATAATGAAGGATGCCGTAGTAGTAAATGCTAGTAGCAGTTGTATCATGGTAGTTGTAGCAGTGAGTTACCATGAGGAAGGAGGAAAAAGGAAGAGGTAAAATGAGGAAGGAAGAAGCAGCCAGGTGAAGCGGGAAAGATCCCCTTGTTTGAAAGGGAGATCTCCGATTGGCTGAAAGTTGAGTGACTTCAAGATATCATCTTTGAGGACGATGAAGGCGGCCATTTTAAAAGGGTAATTTACCACATGACGAGATGCAATAAGAATAAATCCGATTTGGACAAAGAAGACAAAATGTAAAAGTACAAATTAACATGACGTTTAATAAACAATACATTTAACAAAAAGGTACATGTAGAGAAAAAGATAAAACATAAAATTAGTGGATCGATCGCATGCATTAAGAAAGAGATAAGAATAGAAAATAGTTCCTGTCACTCGATTGTTTGTACAACGGAAAATAGTCTTGTCTTGATACAGATTGATCTCAGCAGCATCGAAAATATAGGGTGGTATTTGTATATTACTATCAATATAAGGAATCTATGCAGGTAAAAAAAGGGTAAATGACAAGAGCTAAGCTTCTGTCAGAATGTATTCTTTAGCGAAAAGCAACCAGCAATTTCATCTAGCAAGGTATATGGGGTTACATGTAGAATCACATCTAAATGGTGAAAGCAATTAAGTAGGTAGATACAAAAGGATTTTACGGGCGTAAATGACACACGGACCTAGCACCATAAAGCGGTGCCGAAAGTGAGGTAGCAAGAAACGATTGCTCGCTATATTTATAGCAGAAACAGTGGAGAGTGACGTCAGCCGGAGCTTATGACAGTTTCGTATTTCTATAGGATCACTCATTTCGATCCGCATGCAATATGAAAGTGGGTCCCTGTAATGTTCTTGTGTTTTGTTTAGTGCCTTTGTTCGCTTTGTTGGTCTTTCTGTTCTAGCTGTGTGAGGTTCAAATGCATTTGATTTGTAACCGTTTTTATCGTGTTAAGAAAAGAAGGCAGAATGAGAAACACGTATGACAGGGCTGTTTGCCTGTGAAGAACTGAGCCTTCCCCATTCCCACTTCCAGTCCGCATTTCTGGGGCCGGAAACGAGATAGGAGCTGCTTCGGCATGTTTATTGATTTAACATACATATACATTACTTATTGATTTAACATACATATATATAAACATTACAGTCCCTACAGCATAACATCACTATTTTTTTAAACTCTCAAAATTTTAAAGGTTTCTCTGTGATAAAATTGAACCATATGACTATGGTATAAACCGCAAAGACAGCATCCTTCATAAAAATTTGTTTTAGTTGGGTACTTAAGTGAGAAAACTATTATTAGTTTGCTACAATAACAAAGACTTATTTCTTTTTTTAAGGGATCCCATGTATAAACTTTTTCTTTCAAAATGTAATTTAATTTCAAACCATTGTTTTTAAAATCTCACAAGATCAAAAGCAGTTTTCTTTCTACAAGCTCCCCTATCTAGAAAATACATAGTAAATTTTCTCACCATTTTAGAACGAACGGAAACTTCTAAGAAACATAAGTAAAAATGTGTCCCTCCTTTAATATGTAAATTGGATTGAATAAAAACCTGGTCATTTTTGCTGTGTTTTATTAAAACATAGAATAAGTTTTATCTTTACTAAACTTAGTCTGGCACACGGCAACAAGTATGGAGTTCCCAATGAAGATCAAACTCATTTAATGTTCAGCAATGCTAGCTTGCTAACCATTGCTCCACAGCGAGGCAATATAGGTGGAGTTTAGAATTAATTTACATCACACAATGTTTTGCCGATCCATTCTACAATCTACCTCAGATGTACTATATAGAGAGGGACCCCCCCCGCCAGTTTTTGTCAAGTAACAGTAGCAAGCAAGTTACATGAAGGAAGGTCGTAGAATTGATCGGCTGAAACGTTGTGTGAACTACAAAAATAACAAGAGTTGTGAGTTAAGAGTCACTAGACTCTTCTCAAAATTATAGACAATAATTCACATAAGTAAAATTATTGACTCGTTGATATTTATTTCATGGTCATAAAATGGAAAAAATTATTTTATGAATTTATATTTTCTTCAGAAAACGATTTAAAAAGAAAAATGAAATATATTTCTGTCATAAAAAATTAAAATTAAAATTATGATATGAAATTAATTTCACGCTAACATTTTTATTATGTCATTGGCTGCGGACATATACAAGTTTCATTTTTTCCAAAATTGATTGATAAGAATTTTAGAAAAATCTTAAAACAAAGAATTTAATACTTAAATTTGGAAATTTAAAATTTTATTTTAAAATTAATATTTTTCTTTTCTCATTCTTTCTCTTAATAAATTTTTAAAATGACATTTTTTTTTCTCAAGGAAGTTGTCGATATTCAGTGCGGAATTGTTATGAAAAAATGGCAGCTAGATGCCAGTGGCCACAGCTTTATTCCGACGAATTCATAACAACAAAAGAAATGAGAACCGAAACAACAAAACAAAACACTGACAGTCAATTTTACACCTGGGATGTTCATCTACAATGTCTTAGCTAATAATATATTGGCTGCCTTGACATCTTTATTGGATAAATCTATCTTTTCCCCTTAAACAAGAAATTACAACAACCGGCTTCAAACCTTTTTTTTGTCGTACGTATCCTTTTTTTTATCTTTTAAAAAAAATCTCTATTTTCTGTTTAAGGATTATTTAGTACATATTATTTAAGAATTATTTGATAACCGATTTTAGCTGTTGTTTATATTTAGTAGTTAATAAGTTTGTTTGGGTTGGGTTTATTGGGTCTGGTTTGCTTTACCAAAATATGACATTGTTGGTGTTATTTTTTTTACGAATCAGCTGATTTTAGATTGATGGATCCTTAAAAATTAGTTAGGTATTATATTTCTGGTTCATTCAGGGCCGAATTTAACATTGATGTGGCTCAGTGCCTAACATTTTCTAGAGGCCCTTCTATTTTTGTATTTAGCTATTATTATTGTTATATTATTCTTAAAAAGTGTTTACGAAATTTAATAATTAAAAAAAAAATATCCCCACTGTTTGTTAATGTTAAGGAATAAAATCAAATCGTAAGATTATTATTGAACTGTAATAGAAAAAAAACCATTGCTCATTGTCATGAAATTTAGACACTTGTTTATGCTGTGATGTACCTTTAAAAACAAATTGAGTGGAGGAATAAGGTGTGCTTTTAAGTTTATTAAATCTTAGAATAATAGATCTATCTTGAACTTTAAAGTTTTCAAGTACTTTAGTGTTGACGTTCAGCCAGAGTGACTAATAATGGCGTAAATCTATTTTTCCACTACTAAATATAATTTTTATCTTTATGAATCGATATCACTGCTGACTTTAGACAAGTCAATACAGTAGTATCTCTTTTAAAAGTACCGTCTCTTAATAATTGCATTCTATGTATGTCCGTAACAACAAACAGAAAAACAGTAGTACTAAAATAATTATTTTGTTAATTTTTTGTGTTTAAAAAAAAAAAACATTTTTTTTTATCTTTCTTCAGATTATATTGCTTAAAAGGACGTACGTAAAGAATTAACTCCTTCGCCTCAGAAAATTACAGGCATTGTTTGCAAAGTCAGTTATCAACTTGAAAAAATTATTACGTACCTAAAATTGTACAACAAACTAAACACAACGAAAATGTCTGATTATACATGCTTCCCCCGTTATAATGTGGTTCGCGTTATAACACGGGTGGATGGTGGACACTGAAATATTCTAGCTCCAAAATAGTTAGATCTAGAAAAATAGCTAAATTGACCGCGGCTCATGTTTAACACAATGCTGGCTTTCTTGGACCCCAACAACCGCGTTATAACGGGAGTCCTGTAATTATTTATTTTCCTGATTTTTTAACCTATCCTGTTTTATTATTCTTGTTAAAAATCGCTGGATTTTACTGTCGCATGATCATTATTCACTCGACCGGATTCAGTATTTATTCGCCTCACCACGAGGGCGAAGACACAAGGTCGATTTTAATGTGAGGCAAAATGTTCCCCTAATTTCTAGTAGCCCGTGTGCGCGAAACTCTTTATGCTGTGCAAGTTTTGTCACAAGAAAAGATTATGTGCATAATTTTGAATTTGACATAGTGAATCAATATTTTTTTCAATAAAAACTCAGTAAGCTATCCACAGAATTTGAAATCGTTTGTGCGCACATTTATTTCCTTAGTGCGCTGGTTGCAAAAGTCTGTACACGCACAGCTTAGAGGGAACTATGGTGCAAACCCTCATGCGTACGACTGGGTAGTGCCAGAAGTTGTCTAGTTCTCTCAGTGATTCCCTTTGGGATGCCCCTGGCATCAGGAATTGACCTCGACCCTACCCATTTAAGTGCAATGGGAAAGTGTAGCTTGTGCTTTGCAAAAAAATATTTTTTAGTCAGAATCAAACTTTGCGCCGACTTGTTAACCTCAGAATCAACAAGAAAGTAAAGTTGTTAAAAAGAATATTGATTCTAATTATGGATTTATTGTTTTTTTTGGGTTGATTCAATCTATCTCATTCCGATATCAATCAATGGGTGACCCATTTATTTTAATATTATTGTTATTGATATGTTCGTTGAAATCATTCAATATAAATTATACTTGAAACAGCTGGGTTATTTCTTTTTTTTTTTTTCTGTCTTGCTTTGCTTGTCTTAAACAAGAAACTTCATGAATAGCTATTATTATTATTTTATTAACATCAGTTCCCCTATGGAATTTCAGTTTTTCAAACTATTTGAAAGAATTCATGTGGTGTGACAGATTTGACAATAATGCATTTAAAAATTTATGTATTCATATTAGTGAACAATATCTTTAACTTTGTTAATAAAATAAATTAATTCCTGTCTTAACTTTCTCTGAATTACAATGCTTTCTCTGCTTTAAGGGGGAGGATGTTCAATTGTCAAAACTTGGTGTGAGGATGATCCATCAAATGAGTTCCTTAGAATTGCACTAAAATGAGAAACACTGAAGGCAGGGGTACAATATGCTTTGAGCTTGGGTTTTTAACGAGTTACTTGATCATTGCACTAAACCTGCACAAATTTGAACAAATCTACAGTAACCTACAAAATGACTTAAATCTCAATCTAACCTTAAGCTTTAAACTTTTGTTCTACTTCTGTAGTCCTTATTAAGTCGAATATAATATTTGCTTTGAAAATATATTTTTGTTTGTAGCTAAAATAATCTTGTGAGGAGCAGAATTTGTGTTATATTAAAAAAACTCCTGCCTACCATCTAACCTTCGTTGGCTCAGTCGGTAGAGCAATACCTGCGTATAAGGTAGCTTCCAAGGTGGATGCGGGTTCGATCCTTTATTCACATTTACGATTTAGGCCACTCGTTCAGCAGTCGCTTACACCGATGCCGGGCAAATATAGGCTCTCACTAATAAATGTCATTATAATTATCCTATTCTGTCGATTGGATATAAAATTATCCATCATTTGATTTCATACTGTCGACAAAAGAGAGCCGCATTATATTTGTGCCTAAAATACGAATATGAGAATGGAGAAGCCAACAAAGTGTAGGATAAAAAACTCCTGCCTACCATCTGACCTTCATTAGCTCAGTCGATAGAGCAGTACCTGCATATATATATAATATATATATTAGGAACCCATATCAGCCCGGCATCAGTGGTAACGATTGCTAAACAGGCGCCTAGATTGTATAAATAAATAAACAAACAAGCGACATGTGGGGATCGAACCCGCGTCCATCCTGGAAGCAACCTATATGCAGTCCTGCTCTTAACCAGCTGAGATAACAGCACCATCATGGAAAGACAGCGGCTCGAAACATACACATTCGCTTGCCTCCTTATTTTA